>CALYCA010000435.1:0-22999 GCA_944452715.1 Ophion slaviceki | reverse complement strand
ATGGCAAAGATCATTAAGTGCTCTGCTAGCTTGGTGGTAAGCCAACAGAGCACTTTTGTTTTCTAATTTCTCGCTAAACGACAAGAGCACAAAAATTATAAATGGAGCACAAAATTAGCACATAAAAAGCACAAAATTTTAATACCAATTAAATCTACTTTGGGGACTTTGCTCTGCTAGCTTTATGGAGGTGCTTAAGACGGCTATAGACGCAACGGAAGTTGGGTTAAATTAACGCAGTCCTGGTCGGGAGTGATAGGAAAGGGTTCAATTGGGAAGGGTAATACACGGAGAGAATTAAATGTTAAAAATTACCGTGCAGTAACGGTAACCAGTTGACAACCCTGAAACTTCGCTTATTATTGCTGAGTAAAACACAGTTTTTCACAAAAATAAAATAAAATTTCGCCTTCAGATAGAAAATTTTACCAGATTTTCTAGTAAATTTTGATGTGTAACAAAATGCGCAAAACTTAAATTTAAAAAATATATAATATCAGCGAAATTTTACTGTGCATTTTATTATTTTATGCCTTTTAAAAATCTCTATAAAAAAGTATCGTCTTTATAACAGTTATTTTAAGATTTATTATAAAATTTAATGAGTGTTGTAGGAAAATGTATTGTGCTCTCGGTAAAAATTATCGTGCGGTACGGTACGATAATTTTGAGGCACTGCATGGTAAAAATTCCCCTTCGTACCAAGTAGCGGTGCGCGGTTCGGTTTCAGTGGTCTATCTATTCCTTATATGGCGCGATGGGAGTTTCCAAAAAAATTTTATCTAAACTGCGTACATAAACTGCTTATGAAATTTTTAAGAGTGAATACGATTTTACGATTTCAAATGTTGACAAAATAATGTGTGCGCAAATTAGTCACATCACTCGAGCCTACGATGGTACGAAATGTATTGTAAAAAAATGGTAGTATTAAATGAAAAATAAATTCTAATAATTAAATTTCTCTCCTTATCCGTTTGTTGAGTATACCAATTTATATGAGAGAAAAAAAAATTCCCAACAAAAAATGAAGAGCGTTAATTTGTACCAATTTTTCAATAATAAATAATATTTATTATTATTATGGTTATTATAGCACCGGTCTTAGAAGAAAAAATACATTTAACTAAGAAATCGGAGCAATGGTCTAGTGGTTAGCGTGCTCGAAAGAAGAAATTTTTATTCTGAGGTTGACGCAGGTAAATTTTACTGTGCAGTATCGTAAAAATACCGCGTACGGTGCGGTTGGTAATTTTTAACCGACAGTAGGTAAATTTTCGAATAAACATGCTAAATTTGACTGTCTCCAATTTCTACCCTTCTTGTATAGTAAAATTTTTGCTACGTATTTGAAATTTTCTGTAACGTGAATTAAAAAAAAACTTGTCGCATACGAATTATTATGTTTTTCTCACTTGTCACCACATTGAAATATATCACGGTAATTTTTACCGTGAAATTCACGACAAAAATTACTTTTTAATTCTCTCCGTGTACGTAAAAACCCGCAAGGCTATACGTTGGAACTCAGGAAATATAAATCTTTCGAAAACATAAGAAAATAGTAAAGAAGGTTTTAAAGAAATGGTTATTAGACTCTTTTTTTAGGACTCGGCGTCTGTTTCCTACTTTTATTAATAAAGTTCATACTCTTCATTTTTATTCCAATGCTCTTTTAACAGTTTTTATGAAATCTGTATTAAGGCAGGATTCTACTTTGAAACCATGAAAAAAACGCTATTTTCGTGAATTTTTTCTGAGAATACTATTAAAGATATCGATATGGGGTTTAAACTGTTCAATAAATACACTCTTTAAGTACATAAAATTTTTTTTTTAATGTATTTTATTCATTTTTTGTACACGTAAAATATGTTTAAAGCCAACGCCTCGAAAAGCAGGTACCGTTGCCGTGGTCGTGAAATCTTCCCGACGGATGGTCTGAAACAAAAAAATCAAATAGTTTCATGTTCAGTATGTCTTCAGGAACCGACCTAACTAGAATATTTTATATACGTGCAAAATTAACAAAATGGCGGCTAAAATACGAAAAAAATGCGTTTTTTTGGGTCTTTTTTTGCAATAAAAAAATAGTTCTAATCAAAATTTTAAGTTGATTGTAGTTAGGTCGGTTGGTACACACATATATAATATGTGTTCCAAATTTCATAAGGATCGGTTCAGTACTTTTTGAGTTATCATGACCACGGTACTTGAAAATGTCGTTTCGAAAAAAACGCGTTTAAAGTTTTGGTGAGTCACAATAGCGCGCTCAGGTAGGTGCGTTCGAAAGGCGAAAAAGGATAGTTAGACTGCTTGGAACTTTATAAAATTTTGACCGAACATTCTTGAACATATTTACTTTCGAAAAATGTAAAAAAAAAATTTTTTTCAAAGTTTCAAAGTAGAATCCTGCCTTAATTCTATGGCACTGACAAGGGGCGTGCCAAGTACGATGCAAACGGATTTTAATGTGTCTCAGCTATATTGTGAGGGCCCCAGAGTACCACGTTAAAGGGATTCTTTCTAATGCGCTTTGGTTTTTGAGAAAAACGATACCAAATTCCATGCGCCGCTCTTATCCCCGTACATTATGCATATCGCCAAGCGTATGAGTGTGGCGCAGCGGCAAGGCGCTCGGTTGGCAACCCAGACGACCGGGGTTCGAATCCTGCTCGAAACTTTTATTTTTTTATTTTTTTTAATTTTTTTCCTCTATCGTTCGTGATTTTAAGGCGTTACCCCCACTTGTAGCGCAAAAAAGACCTTTTTCATGAATTTTTTAAAAGAAAACTACAAAACTTTTTTAATCGATCAATATACCATCTTAAAGAACACATCTTGAAGAACTTTCAGTATTGTTTTTATTGAAAAATATTACATTGTTTAGTGGCAAATGGCCGTCAATGAAATAATGTTTTTATATACACGGTTTGCGGTGACCAACATTGCGGCGAAGTGGATCATCTGAAAAAAAATGCGGATGGATTTAGTCAAATATAAGTATAAACTAGTCTTTAATCGAAGGATTTTAAAAAATATTCATTTTTCACAAAATGGCGGACAGTCAAAGTTAATGGTTCGATTTTAACGAAAAAAACGGCCGTTTTTTGGCTATAAAACGGCCGTTATAGTATATACTATAAGATCGGTTCATTAGTGTTCGAGTAATCTTGGTCACCGACTTCAGAAATGCCATTTTGAGAAAAACGCGTTTAAGGTTCAATTTCAGTTTACACGAAGAAAATATTTTTTTTTGTAAACTTACATAGAGTTATCTATTCCGGGCATCAAAAAAAACCTGCACTTCAAATTGCACTTCAAAAAAATGCAATAAAAAAAATCGATTTTTTTAAAATCGCAAGTGGGGGTAACCCCTTAATGAAAATGATTGATTGAGCATACTTATCTAATTGTCTAATGAAATTATTTTTACAAACGCATCGAACCACATATTATTCGATACTGTGTGGTTTGATTAAATAAAATTATGATCACATAAACAAAAAAAATATTAATGCTAGAATAAATGGTCAGGAAATAATTAACTATAACATAGTATTCGCTCGTTATACAAAATTCCGGATGATAATTATCATAGAAACCCTGAAAGCATAGATTATTGCGGCACTATGCGCATCTAATAAATGTTACCTCCTTACAGGCACACGCATTTTTAGCAGCGATACCGGAAAACACTGGTCGTTTAAATTTAAAAAATTGGTCTTTCATCAATTAATTTCGACGCAAACCAGGCATATTTAATCATTGGAATGAATACTGGCGCGCTGAACTGATGCAGCAGTAACGAATGTATTCGTACCGACTCCTCCCGTGAAGCGATTTCGCGGTTATTTTTTTAACAATTCCGGAGCATTTTGTAGTTATAATAAATATTTTTACCTGACGGTAAAAATAAATATCGCCCGGTTGACAAAGCGGGCTACACTCGGGTGGAATAACTTTAACAGTGCAAGTGCACGCTTTTGTTTCGACGACGATGATACGATCGTAGAATGTCTGGTCAGTTTTCCCACCCCACGAATCGATAATGGAAAGAAATTTCCGCTCACCCACGTACGGCAAAATAAACGATTTTAAAAATTCTTCATACAGTTGCTTGATGAACTTCCCCGGTTTTGTGCAGTCACAATCACGTTTTTGAATTTTTTCAACTCGTCAACTCTTTTTACAACGATTGGACCAAATTTACCGGACGGTTCCTGCATACATAAAACACAAAAGGCAAGATTTTCCTGATGCAGTTAGCGCATACTGCGTCGTGTAGGAGTGGCTGATTTTGTTTAAATCTTTTTTTTTGAACAAGAACAGTTTTAACCCCTTGTTCTGCAAGCGATCTATTATAAGTGGATTGATACTGGCATCCCGTTTGATCGGTATTTATAACGTAATCCACGTCAGATCAGGGATAATGACTCTCGTGTGCATCTGAAATAGCTTTGCACCTGCTGACACTTGCTCCATTGTGGCGTGCTCTTTTGAGCTGATAAATTTTGTGATTTTCCTGTGCCTGATCCCGTGATGTTTTTTGAAACGTTCCACCCACCTCCGGCTGGCTAGGAATTGAAAATTATTCGACAAAAACGGGAACGCAGAATTCATCGCCCACTGTTGCAGAGTCGTCGTCGTCATCGCCTTAACACGAATAAAATGTAATTAGTTGCATATTGGACTTATGAAATCTTTGGGTTTTTGATGCTTATTATAATTTATACTTTTCTTTGATGACTTCATAATTATTTTTCTGCGAAATACCTATACCATAAAATATATTACCTGCTCCAAGTTTTGCCGAGCTTCGAGGAATCGTTCTTATGTTTCCCGATCTATTGTGTTCCATTTATCGGTGTGTGTTCCTTCTTTTTTGATGTCGTCTTTCCATCGATAAAGCAATTGCTTATGTTTCAAGCGAGAACATCCGTGCACTTGCAGTAATTTTAAGCTCCATTTTGGATCAGCTGCTGCAAGAGCAACTGCTCTTTCTTTGTACCACAAACGAATATACTCTTTTGGCACTGGCGGGAATTCTTCGGCGACAAAATCTTCGTCATCTTTTTGTACACCCTTGCACTATAATGCACATAATTGTTGACTGTTAAGACTTTCAAATTAAAGAAAAAAATGAGAAAATAACGCTCATAAAAATAATACTCACCGCTTCATACGCTTGCAGTTTATTTGTCTCGTCGACACCTACAAGCTCCTCAACGTGAATTATTTGTCTATCTGCTAACTTGCCGAGTATTTCAGAAGAAATCGCTGCGCCCATTGCGCGAGACGTGGAGGAAATCACGCTTGGTGGTGTTATTGTGAGCAGATTCAAATTGCCGAGCAAAGTTTCGGTGCGTTTTATGGCGTTAGTGAGTTCATCCTTTAACTGCTCATCATACTCTTACATTTCTGACGGAGTTTTTTGTGATGGCCCTGCTTCTATTACAGCACTTTCTTTCTCCATTTTGTACTTCTTTTCGCATGTGCACTCCACGAACTACAAGCTACGATTGAGTTCCGTTAGGCTCGTCGGACGGGTACGCACAGCGTAAGAGGGGATGGCAAAAGAAGGGCAGGGACAATAAATGCAGGTAGCAAACGTTGCCCAAATATTACAGATTGAAACTACAAACAGTTTGCTAGCTTTGAAATATTATTTTTCAGTCGCCTTGAAAGGTTCCTTCGAAAAAATATAATATCGCGCAATAAATTAAATAATGAGCGAATACTGTATTATAGTTAATTATATCCTGACCATTTATTCTAGCGTTAATATTGATTTTTTGTTTATGTGATCATAATTTTATTTAAATGAACTACACAGTATCGAATAATATATGTTTCGATGCGTTTGTAAAAATAATTTCATTAGAAAATTATATAAGTATGCCCAATCAATCGTTTACATTAAAATCACGAACAATTAAGAAAAAAAAATTAATAAAAGTTCCGAGGGGGTTTCGAACCCCGGTCTCTGGGTTGCCAACCGAGCGCCTTGCCGCTGGGCTACACTCATACGCTTGGCGATATACATAATTTACGGGGATAAGAGCGGCGCATGAAACTTTGGTGTCGTTTTTCTCAAAAACCAGAGCGCGTTAGAAAGAATCCTTTTAGCGTGGTACTCTGGGGGAGTGCCCTTACAATATAGCTTGTTGGATTGTCCCTGGTGCGTATGTATTGTTCCTGGTTTTATTTGGCCCTGCAGAGAGGAGAGAGTGAATAGGAGTGGTAAATAGAGAAGTTTGAATTAAACCGTTCTTTATTTGCTCTGTGCGAGGTACAATTGCGTCTGACCGCTCAGACGACTCGGCAGCAACTGGCGACGCTTCGGTACGTTAGCCGTTACCGCGGCTCCTTCGAGAATGTTCTCGGCCAGACGCTTCTCAAACATTCTCGATGTCGCTGTAGTAACAAGGTCCATGTGAGCGCGGTACTTTGAATGCGCAGACATACCTTAACACTTCCGCCGTCTTAGTATTCGCCCTGGCGCTCACTTAATCCTAGACTCTCGCTGTGACCAAGAAAACGCTCTTTCGGGAGGGGCTTTGTAAGAATTTCCGCCCGTTGACACTCAGACGACGTGTATTCTACTCGAATTATTTTTGCCTCAGTTATCTCGCGCAATTGGTGGCACCGGATATCAATATGTTGGGTTCTCTTGTGGAACTCGCGATTTTTAGCCAGGCGTATTGTGCTCTGATTGTCGACATACAACACCGTAGGTTGTTCACATTGATGTCCGATGCCACCTAACAATCTCCTTAGCCAAATGGCCTCTTTCGCAGCGGCTGATGCGGCAACGTATTCCGCCTCAGTCGTACTTAGAACGACTAGCTTCTGCCGCTGAGAAGCCCACGTCACAGGACCGTCGGACAAACTGAAAATGTATCCTGTCGTGGAGCGCCTTGTTTGAAGGTCACTGGCGTAGTCAGCATCCGAATAGCCTCTGAGTTCAGACTCGCTTCCGCCGCTTCGATACGTTAATCCTAATGTTCTTTACTTGCCTATAGAAATAAACGTCGCACGGTTCGCAAAGCGGAGTACATTTCGGGGGTATGACTTTAACCGTGCAAGTTCCAAGACCTGTGTCATTGGTAAAGATTTCATCGCACAAACCAGGATTCGTTTGACCTTCCCAAGAATCTATTGTTAGCAAGAATTTTTCTTTTTCCACATAAGAAAGCATGACATTGGTTAAAAATGAATTATAGAGCTGTGTGGTAAGTTTCCCAGATTTCGAACTTGTTACAACGACATTCGGAAGGTCTTTTGTTCAATTGTCAATTGTTTTTTAAGCAATTTTGCAAACACAAAAACACTTGCTGCAATAATTCACCGGACATCGCTATCGCGTATTGTGCCGTGTATGAGTGTGTTACTTTGTTCATATCGCGCCTTTTAACACAGTTCTTTGTTCATATCGCGCCTTTTTCGCACAGTTTTTGAATTTTTTTCGGCGAGAGTTCTGTCATAACCTGTCTGGTATGTACTAATCACAATTTTTTGTCAAAATTTGGGATAATTGCCTTTGTCTGGAGTTGGAATTTCCTTGCGGCTTCTTGTGTTTCTTCCAAAGTCACAGATTCTCTATTACTGTGCCGAATTCTGTGCCGTTGTTTGAATTTCTTAACCCGTGAAAGTGATGATTTGAAGATAAAGCCCTCCAATTGAAATTGGCCTGCAGCAGCCAAAGCCCACTCCCGTAAGTTCCTTGTTGTTACCTGAAACGTAAAATCAAAGTTTCATTTCATTACCATAATTTGTTCTTCAAATACGGTTGTTGGGATTACAAAAAAAATAGATGTAAAGTGATAAAAATGTACTCTTACTTGCTGATAACTTTTGTGAGCCTCCACGAAGCGGTCGTTGGTCCACGAATCAATTATTGAATATTTATCGATCGTTGTTCCTCCAGTTTTTATGTTTTCTCCCCATCTCTTCAAATCGCCCTTTCTTTTTAAACTTCGAGATCCTTTCATCTGGAAAGTTTGTAGATTCCACGTGAGGTATTCTTTTGCTAGACTCACTACTTTTATTTTTGTCTCCAACGGAACGTATCCGGCTTTTGCCTTCTGTTCGACTGGCTCATAATCCTCATCGCCGGAAAAATCTTCGTCAACTTCACGAAATAGACCCTCTTCATCTACTTCTTCGAAATGAATGAGGTCCTCGTCAGTAATAAGTACCTTTTCTGATAACATTCCGATGACAAACTGATACAGTCCTTCTCCAATCGCCATTGCATCTTCAGAAATGGTTGCTGATGATTCTGTATCAATAAGGTCGGCTTCTTGAAGAAGACTATCACAGTACACGAACGCATCTTTAAATTGGCGTTTTGCAACTGCATTATGCATTGAATGTTCATGGAATTCATCATTCACAGTACTCGAAGAACCGGGAGTCTGTTCCATTTTTGCAGTAAAAATGTAAATTTTGTGATTTTCAAAAAATTCGTACGTACACTATTCGTTCCTGCTACATTAGCAGGGTCTCACCGCTACGCGAGTTAACTGCCGAATGAGGCCTGTTGTATAGCATCGGCCCTATAAGAATAGAACCCAGGTCCAGGCCTGGCCCTCCCCTTCTCTTTTCAACATGTGTCTGCTGGTCGGAGCGCGTCTGCAGGTCGAAGCGTGCACAGCAGTTTCGGGTACGTTACCCGCTTTCAGGTATAAGGGATTTCCCAAATCTCGTCCCAGCCGTCACTCCTCTGGAGCGAATCGCCAAACGCCCCAACTGCTGATTACAATAACAATCCCACGATGATGAAGCTGTATAATAAATAAATAGGAGTAAAAGAGAATTCTTCGTGTCGACCACATCATTCCGCCGACCTACCCCAAGCGTGTGCAATAACCGCTCCGACTGAGCGTCACAACGAAACATATATGAAGAAACATTACCAGTCTTGGGAAAAAAAAAAATTACATGCGCGGGACTCGATCCAGCGATCCAGCGATTTCGGACATTGAACGTTAACGACTTGACCGCCGCCGTCTCGTGCTCAGTGTCGCTACGCACCGGTAGATATTGGTTGCGTAAGACTCCTCTTGCGATTTTCTCGAAAACACCTAAGTAGTACGCCTTGCTACTTGCACATTATGTTGTCCTAATGGACTACTAAAAGTATACAAGGTTTAAAGAAAATCCCGGATCCGAACGTCGTGGCCTCCCCTTGTGAGACCCATCAAAATCCGTTTGTATCATACTTGGCACTCCCCTTGTGAGAGTAAAGTTCACTATAGTTTATTGACACCGCACTCATAATATCGTTAACACAACTATATGCGGAAACTATATCTGAACATGCAATTTGCATAGCGTGTTTGACTATCTATTATCCCTGAAATAATTATTAACTATTGTAAAAGGCTTGACAATATAGATATGGTTAATTCAGAGCTATCACACAATCGGCGTACAAGTACTAATGTTGTATACTGCACGTTAGATGTTGTTCGGTCAAACTTGTACTGTTCTTTTCAAGTTTGTACATATATCATATGGTAAACATTAACGTTTGTTGAGTCTAATTCATTAGGAGACGCTATGAAAGTTGACTATACGAGGAAAAAAAAGTGGTAATGTTTACTCATAGCGAAGACGTAAATTATTTGCAGTTGGAGCAACCACGGCTTAGTAATATTAAGAACTACGCGTATCTCACAAACTGTTCTATTGTATGTTTGTTGCATTGCAGAAATAGGATATCAGTTCAGCAATTCTTCTTGTAATTCACCTTTTGTTCGGGTGCACTATTATGCATTGCGCAGGTCGTACCCTATAATATGGAACAAAACTAATGGTATATGGCTGTATGGTAAAAATATGGGGATAGAAGAAATAATAACTATGATAAGGGAAAGAATGGAAGTGGACAGGATAGATGAAAAGGTAAAAAAGGATTGGGAAACCTAAAAACGAGAATTTTAGACGAGGAAGAGGAAAGAATAAGCAAATCATCGTAGAATTTTAATTACCAGCATAGAGTGGAAAATGGAGAAAGGCCATGGAAGTATTGGTCGGACTAGGGAGTGAGGGGTAAGGATAGAGAAATGTGGGCGAGATTAAGGTGCGGAAATATAGAAAGAGCGGGAAAGAAAGGGGCAAAGGTCTAGGGATGTAGAATTTGTAAAGAAGAGAACGAGACACTGGAGCAAGCACACCTCCGAAGACACCTCCCAATATGCGAAAAAGAATGAAAAGTCGTAACGGAGAATGCAAGAAAGAAAATCGAGGAATTGGTGCAAGAAGTGGACATTCGGGCGATAAAGGGAGAAATTTTAAATATATTGAGAGAAAGGATAAAAAAGGGATTTGTGAATATTTTAGAAAAATGGAGGAAGTATGCAGAAAAGTGTGCAAGAATGAATGGGAAGAAGTAAAATAAGAAAAAGAAAGAGAAAGCGTGTAATAGTGGAAAGGGAAGGAGCATGCGGGGTAGAAAATAGAGTTAAAGTAGTGGTAAGAAAAAGAGCATTTCGTAAAAAAATTGTAAAGCAAGTTATGCAAATAAAACTCGATTGTATTGTATTGTATGGTACAACACCATTGCGATGCGCCAAAAATCCATTGAAGTAGTGACGTATACACTAGTCACAAAAATTAGGGGATAAAAAAAATTCCAAATTTTTGAGTGATTTTCAACAGGCTGTAACTCGGAAGAAAATGGTCGCACAGCAAAAAAAAAAGCAAATTGTAGCTCTGTGTCTAGTTTTCGGATCTGGCCATGACATTTTTTTATCATGGACGGTTTCGGAGTAATCCTAAGAGAACTACAGAAAAAAAAAATTTCCCAAATTTTTGCTTCTCTTGAAAAAGGTCTACGGGCTTCAAACATTTTTTTTAGATTCCATCTCAAAGCTTTTTTAGGAAATTTAATGCCCTTTAATTTGACGTCCTCAAAAAGTGTGTACGATGATTTGCTGCGGAGATATCGTCGATCAAAGCAAACAAGTCCTTTTTAACTTCGACAATCAATAACTCGGAAAATAATGATCGTACAAGGAATCAAAGGAGGGTTTTGAAAACTGCAAAACATTCCCTATAAGACTCTAACAGTGGTTTTTGATAAACATTTTTTTTTCGAAGCGATACTTTTGACTGAAAAAACGATCGAAATTCGCCTATTTAAGGATATTTGAATAACTTGGTATAACTTTGGATATAATGGATGAACGAAGGATATCGTCGGTAATTTTTCAACTCTAAAGTGTCCCGGAAAAACCCTGAAAATTTCAAAACGCTGCGATTTTTTTTCCCTAGTGCCCCGAAGCTTCAAATTTATCATTTTCGCCACAAATCACCATTTTGAGCAATTTGTCGATTCTTATTCATTTTTCCAATAAAAAATCTTCTTTTGGTGATAATCCTTATTCTTTTGAACAAAAAGATTAATTATTGAAAATAACTGGAATTTTTTTAAAATTTTTTTTCAAAATTTGTTTTCTCCGCGCTTCATAATGCTTGATTATTATAAAAAAAATCCACTTGATTTTTTTTACCGCTGTCTTTTACCGCCGACATTAGCGTTACCCAAAGCGTACCACGAGGACGTTGCGCGGTCGGATTTACGCTTCTCACACACGTGTATGTGTGTGTGTGCGTTTGTATGTGGTTCTTTAGGAGGAATGAGACCCGGTGGTTCATCAGTTCCACCGTATTTAACGACTCCAAACTCATCCTTCAAAGAGTGTGTGTGTGTTTTTTTAAAAAAGAGGTTTAGCGGGAAAATGCCTCCGCGCCGAAGCAAATAATTGCCGTGTGTATAGGCCCTGCATAGGCCCTGCATAGGCCCTTATACTCCTACCTAACCTAGCTAAAGTCGTTGCAGCTCCTCTTTTGATTGCGTTTGGATCTATCGTGCATTTGGCTGTTTCGACGAAACGAGGGTGGAGATGGTCGCATTCCAAAGAGCGGGTCTGATAGTTTTCAGTAACCGTCGTGCGTTGGACTAGGTAGGACCGCGCGTTCGCCGTAGAGGCCTACTTTTCCAATGGCCTTTCCATTATCTCCACCCAGCGAACCTTTCGCATTCGTTTCAAACTTACCCCTGCAGCTCCAGCAACTCTCCAAAGTGGAAGAAATGGATATTGGGCAAACAGTTACAATATTTTTGATAGGAATTGCCCTCATGTATGCATGTATACGCGGATCCCTATAGCAGGCACGCATGCATACGTATAGGTACTAGTATACGTGTGTTGGTGTATGCTTAGGCTTGTATGTGTACGGGTATATACGTGTGCCTACGCATGCGCGTATTTAGGCATATGTATCTCTATATGCGTAATAGAGTGTATGCGTGTGCGTGTATGCGTGTGCCATTCGACGTCCTCCTTAGAGCCTGCAAGTGGAGAAAAGGGAAATTTGTTCCCGTTCTAGGCGTTAAGTAGGAGCTCATTTTTAATTGAATGCGAAGCTACTTTACTGCCTTTATCTCCTACCACTGTATGAATCTGGATGGGCAAAATAGGCTGAAAATTTCGACTCGGGCATCTTCGCGATAACGTCGCTGTCTATATTTCTTGAAGTTATTGATTTAACAACCGAAATAATTTCTATCAAAAGATCTAATCAAATACTAGTACCTAGAATTGCGTCAGATTTTTCAAATCAACGGTTCAAAAATTAGGGGGTGGGCGTCACATTGTACATCACTTTAAAGCTTGATATTTCGCAAACGGAGTTTAAAAATGAAAAATGCTGAATGCAACGTCAATTTGATTTTAAGGCGTTACTCCCACTTGTAGCGCAAAAAAGGCCTTTTTCATGAATTTTTTTAAAGAAAACTACAAAACTTTTTTAATCGATCAATATACCATCTTAAAGAACACATCTTGAAGAACTTTCAGTAATTTTTTTATTGAAAAATATTACATTGTTTAGTGGCAAATGGCCGTCAATGAAATAATGTTTTTATATACACGGTTTGCGGTGACCAACATTGCGGCGAAGTGGATCATCTGAAGAAAAAAAATGCGGATGTATTTAGTCAAATATAAGTATAAACTAGTCTTTAATCGAAGGATTTAAAAAAATATTCATTTTTCACAAAATGGCGGACAGTCAAAGTTAATGGTTCGATTTTAACGAAAAAAAACGGCCGTTTTTTGCTATAAAACGGCCGTTTTTTTTTTTTTTTTGAAAAAAAAATCGAACGATTTTAACCCCCTATAGTCACACCTTCTAAAAATAACCTTATAGTCACACGGGGTGTATTACACCCCACCCACTTTGACGAGTGAAAAAATCATGCAAAAATTGCAAAAAAAAGGTTTAAAAAAATGCTACAGTCTATTTTCAACCTTTTTTTGCAAGACTGCATAAATTATTTTCCAATCGCTTCTTTTTTTCTAATAAAAAAAATTATTGAAAAAAAAATTCGGAAAAAATGACTTTTTACAAAAATTCGTATAACTTTCTTAATTTTTGGCTAAAAAAAAAATCATTTGATATACCTGAAAGATCATGTTTTAAGGTAAGGAAGGTGGAATAATCGTCCGCTTCAAAAAGTATATTTATTTAAACATCTGAAGCGCGGACTTTTCTGAAGAAAATTATACTCCAATTTTATTCAATTTATTGATATTTTATTATGAAAAAAATTTCAAAAAAATTTCAAAAAAATTTACATGGTAATTACAAGTGTTCTTAAACTTATTTTATAGTTATTTTTTTTTACTCGATGCCCATCCCGCAAGCAATGCAAATGTATGCCCTATGCCTGTCGCACATAGCTCGTTCGCACGATGGGCATTGCATACAACTTTTTCTGTCGCTCCCTCGGGGACATAAAGTACATCTCGATTGTTTATCCAATCTGGGACGCTTGTTATCAGTGTTTCTCGCTTCCCGAACATTTAAAAAGGCATTAATACCGGTTTTTTAATTTTTAAATTTTGAGAAAAAAAATAAAAACATTACAAACATTTTTTTAGTTACTTACTGCGGTAAATTGACACAAAATATTCACAAAAAACACTCGCTTCAAAAACAATTTTTTTAGCACAGTAGTCACATGGGGTGTGGCGCACCCCAGATTTTCGCACACTCCGCTTCAATCAGCTGTTCAAACAATACTAACGGGCCCTTTCAAATAGGACCGACTCGGCGCCCTTCTTGAAGGTTCAAATAGCCTGTAGATGGCAATACTAGGCCCATTTTCGAAAAATTTCGGACCGGAATCCGAGGTTGAAAATGGGCTGGGGTGTATTTTACCCCGTGTGACTATTAGGGGTTAAGACTACATTTTTATGTATTAAATAAGCCTGCAAAATTTCAAGAAGATCGGTTCATTAGTGTTCGAGTAATCTTGGTCACCGACTTCAGAAATGCCATTTTGAGAAAAACGCGTTTAAAGTTTCAATTTCAGTTTACACGAAGAAAATATTTTTTTGTGTAAACTTGATATAGTCATCTATTCCGGGCCCATACAGAAGTTATTCTCAGATACTTATACTTCAAAAGAATGCAATAAAAAAAAATCTATTTTTTCAAAATCGCAAGTGGGGGTAACCGCTTAAAAGACCTACCCAATGACGCCCCACTCGGTGAGGTGAACGAAAAAACAAAATTTGCATCTAACAATGAGTGCAATATTTCATGTATTATGGGCTTAAAACGGCAGAAACTGAAATGCTGTGACGGCCGGACAAACGGAAATGACGACGTTATAAGCATTCCTTCTCTGACTACGTAACGCTAAAAAGGCCGATTGTAATTGAAATTATAAGGAGTACAACTTTGCAGTGACCGTTTTTTTCAAAAGTTTAAGGCTTTATTATAAAAAATGGCTACATATTTTTTAATCAAAGTACTGCCCGTCGCTAGCTATGACCTCGGCCCATCTTTCAGGTAGCATTCGAATCCCGCGTCGATAAAAGTCTTGGTCCTTGGAGGCAATCCAGGAATCGACCCAATTTTTGACTTCTTCGTAAGTGCCGAAGTGCTGGTCAGCCAAATCGTGTGCCATTGACCGGAACAAGTGATAGTCGGAAGGGGCAATGTCTGGAGAGTACGGCGGGTGGGATAAAACCTCCCATTTCAGCGTTTCCAAGTACTTTTTCACGACATTTGCAACATGGGGTCGGGCATTGTCATGCTGCAGTATCACCTTGTCATGTCTTTCGTTGAATTGTGGCCGTTTCTCTTTGAGTGCCTTACTCAAGCGCATCAACTGACGTCGGTAGAGTTCCCCTGTGATGGTTTCGGATGGTTTGAGCAGCTCATAGTACACAACGCCCAGCTGGTCCCACCAGATACACAGCATCACTTTGGATCCGTGAATATTCAGTTTGGGCGTCGATGACGGAATATGACCAGTCAGTCCCCATGATTTTCGGCGTTCAGGATTATCGTAGTGAACCCACTTTTCATCTCCAGTCACAATCCGGTGCAAAAATCCCTTCCTTTGTTGTCTTTGGAGCAGTTGTTCACAGGTGAAAAATCGGCGCTCGATGTCTCTCGGCTTCAACTCATGCGGGCCCCAGTTTCCTTGCTTTTGGATCATACCCATATCCCGGAGACGTTTTGAAACTGCTTACTGGGTTACTCCTAACGTCTCGGCGAGTTCCTCTTGAGTTTGGCACGAATCCTGGTCCAGCAAGGTCTCCAATTCTGCGTCTTCAAAAATTTTCTGCCTTCCGCCACCATGCTTGTTCTCGACCTCAAAATCTCCACTTTTGAAGCGTTGAAACCACCGCCGACACGTTTTCTCACTAATAGAATCCTCCCCGTAAGCATCTACAAGCAAACGGTGGGCCTCAGCCGCAGATTTCTTGATGTTGAAGAAGTAAATCATAACCTCCCGCAAATGCTGAGAATTCGGTTTGTAGGTTGCCATGTTTGAGTGCCTATAACTTTATAATGCATACACGTATCCGTTAGCTTTTTTAAATTGTTTACATTGGCAGAGCCTCTAGTTTAAAATGCCACTTTTTTTATTGAGCTAGGGCCACTATTTCGGCCGCAGTGGCTCTCTAAGTAAAACGGTCACTGCAAAGTTATACTCCTAATATAATTTCAATGGACAGTAAAGATAGATCCTACAAGTTATTTTACAAATGATTATTTAATGGGCGAGATACATTTAAGACACCGTAGGAAGGATTTCAGACGAAATTGGTCGTTGGATTCAGACGAATCCAACGACGTATGATATTATGACCTTGAAATTATTTTTCACCAAAATACACGTGTAAAAAAGGGAAATCGTGATGGTATTGACAATAAGAATATCCGAATAATGTAATTGAATTTTTTGTGCCGAAAATTTATTGTATCAACTGTTCGAAGTGATGGCCATTAAACTCGACACATTTTTGAAGACGTCGGATGAGTGATTCTCTTGACCTTCAAATAGTTTCTGGTGTAATAGCGGCGCAGGCTCTTGTAATTCGTTCGCGCATATTCAAACAACGAACAGGCCAAGGGATTACTGCACCTCTCCCAATCCAGTGTCCGGGAAATTTTCGATTTAACGCTTTGCTAGCTATAACTGCCCAATGAGCTGGTATGGACAGCCATCATGTTGATACAACATTCGGCATGGCTGTGCTAACGGGTCATAGTGTAGCAATTCCCCCAAAGTGTTGTTAAAAAAATCGACATATTTCCGTCCATTCAAATTGCCGTCTATGAAAAATGATCCAATAATCCGGTCCTCAATTATGCCACACTACACATTAACACTCTAAGGACGCTGGTCCACAATTTTCCGGAGCCCCTGCGGATTTTCGATTGACCTGTGCATGTTATGCGTATTCAACTGTCCATGGTTAGTCAAAGTTGATTTGTCAGTAAACAGAACGTCGTCGACAAAAGTCGGATTCACTTGTAACTGGCGCAGAGCCCATTCACAGAACTGAACCCTATTTCCAAAATCGGCACCATGTAGTTCTTGATGCAAGGAAATATGGTACGGATGAAATTGATGACGTCTTAATATTCTTCAAACACTCGCCTTAGAAATCATAGCCTTAATATTCTTCAACCATGATATCATAGGTCGTTGGATTCGTCTGAACATCAGCTACGACGTCTTAAAAAAACATGTTTCCATTTGAAAATCCATTGATAACCTTGAAAACGCAAAAACTATGACGTTGACAAAAACGAATTTTTCACCACTGTATCAGCCCTTCGTGCATCTCCCTAAATGCGTCACGACTCATGAGTCAACTGGGGATGGATGTACGAAATCTTTCGCTGTACCAGCCGTCTCTGTTTTGCGCCACGTGCACCAGCTGTCAGGTCCGGCCGGGCAGTCGTCGGGCCTCGGATTGTCATCTGCAGAAGATAAACGATGAATTGTTGCCATTATAGCTATGCTCATATGTTTTACGGAATTCACATTTTGCATTATCGCTAGTCCAAAGTATTTCGTTAATTTTTTTCACACATACATCCGTTAATGACGCCGAGTTCTTTGGTCTTTTTTCACATTTTAGAATCTCGTGCCTATCCATTTTACTAAATGGTCAATACACTCGCCTCTTACTACCGGAAAAAATATCGTAATGCGCCCCGTATACCTAACCAAACTACTTCGAATATGGCTATAAAACTTTAGGAATTTATTCTCCAATAGTTCTTCTATAGATTTAGGCAAAAAAAAGCGACAATTTTGACCTTGTAGATGTATCTCCCCCCTTAAGTTATGAATGATCGATCAGTTTTTCAGATAATCATTAATCGACTTTTTCTGATATGACAGTTATGATAGAATTGAGCCACAAGCGATATATTTCGATGCTTCAATTGGAAACAAAACGTGATTTGTCTTCATTTAAATTATTAATTGCATCTAAAGGGCACAATATGAATTTGTTCATTCGAGGACCATCAAGGATAGGACACATGAGAAATTATTTCACATGGTCGAAAAATTTCACATTAGCGAAAAGAGAACCAAAATATTTTATTGGTCATTATTTAGCTGCATTCGTGGTGACAAAAAACATCGTTGCAGCCCGTTGACTCGCTAAGACAACTATATTTAGGTCATTCATGATTACGAATAATAAATGCAGAACGGATTGTTTATCCTTCTCTAGTTTCATAGCAGTTGTTGGCTTCAAGTTTATTTAGGGGCTTAGCCTGGTGTCGCTTCAACTTTATATTCAGTGATCTCAATGCATTTTCTCAAGAAGTTTTGCGAATTAAAGTATAGCAGTTATCTTTTCTCTTTTCTTTCAATTATTTTAATGTACCATGTACGACAGCTATGGCAAAAAAAATGGGCACGCCAAGTTTTTGTCACCTCAAACTACTTCAACTTGTCGCCTATTTAATTTGAATAAATCTTTTGAGATCGATCAACACTGGTGGATAAGCGGTCGGAGTTTAGCTCCGGCGGTACTTCGAATTAAGCAGCATTGTGCATGGTCGATGATCGGAGCGCTGACCGCGTACCTGTGCACCGGCTGGAGCATCAACCATTGAGCGAAAGGCCAATACTTCTGAGACCTTGGTGTAGATACTTGACTAAAAGTCTATGTACCAGAGAATCATAAGAATATGGAGCCGTCGATACTGGTATGGGTTTTCCACAGTTGCCCTGTACCCTCGGAAAATGCCGTATAGTGCAGCTTAAGACACCTCCATAAAGCTAGCAGAGCAAAGTCCCCAAAGTGGATTTAATTGATATCAAAATTTTGTGCTTTTTATGTGCTAATTTTGTGTTCCATTAAAAATTTTTGTGCTCTTGTCGTTTAGCGGGAAATTAGAAAACAAAAGTGCTCTGTTGGCTTACCATCAAGGTAGCAGAGCACTTAATGATCTTTGCCATATCTAAGAATGAAACTACGTGATATTTATGTGCTTTGCGAATATCGAACAGCCAAACCCCTATTTTTTTTCGCCGAATACCAGGTGTGTAAGTATGAAACCGGAATTTTTGTACAGAAAAAACACGTTTATTGTAATGATATGATACAAAGTAACTTATTCAAAGTATTGTCCGTCGCTATCTATACATTTTTCCCATCTTTCTGGCAATTTGTGGATTCTGCGCCAAAAGAACTGTTGCTCTTTTGAGGCAAACCAGTCATCGAGCCATTTTCGTACATCTTCGTAAGAAGTAAAGCGCTGCTCAGCAAGTGCGTGTCCCATCGATGCAAACAAATAGTAATCGGATGGGGCAAGGTCCGGTGAGTAAGGCGCGTGCTGAAGAATCTCCCAACGGAACGACTCTATCGTTTCCTGGACCTGTTTTGCTTTGTGTGCTGGTGCATTGTCATGCAGCAAAATCACCTTGTGTTGTCTTTGTTGGTATTCTGGTCGTTTTTCACGCAAAACTCGATCCAAATCGGTCATTTGTTGTCGGTAGCGTTGAGTATTGACAGTTTCCCCAGGTTTCAGCAGCTCGTAGTAGATTACGCCCTTCTGATCCCACCAAACACATAGCATTGTCTTTCGTCCGTAGCGGTTTGGTCTTGCCGTCGATGTTGATGGTTCACCCGGAGTAACCCATGATTTTTTGCGCTTAGGATTCTCGAAATATATCCACTTTTCATCGCCAGTCACAATTCGATGGAGAAATGACTTTCTTTTGAACCTGGCGAGCAGCATTTCGCATGATGTTTTGCGGTTTTCCTGCTGTCTTTCGTTGAGTTCATGTGGAACCCATTTCCCCACCTTTTGTATCTTTCCCATGGCTTTCAACCGAAGGGAGATGGCTTCTCGGGTCACCTTTAACTGATCCGCCAGTTGTTGTTGTGTTTGAGCGTCGTCTTCGTCCAACAAGGCTTGCAGGTCAGCGTCTTCAAACTTTTTCGGTGGTCTTCCACGTTCTTCGTTCCTCACGTCAAAATCGCCACTTTTGAACCGTTTGAACCACTCGAAACACTACGTTTTACCGACAGCATGCTCACCAAACGCCTCCACAAGCATTCGATGCGATTCGGCTGCGGTTTTCTTCAGATGAAAACAGAAAAGTAGTGCTGTCCGCAAATCGTAATTTGTTGGCACAGAACTCGACATGTTTATCTCTAATAAACTAATGCTACTGAATGAAACTCGTGTTATTGTAAGTTGGAAATCTTTGTCGGATATCAATACAATAACAAGACACCGCTGACGTGATGTGTCGGTAACTGCATCGACATCTAGCGTCACCTATGGGCAAATTCCGGTTTCATACTTACACACCTGGTATAGACCCTCAAAAAACCCTCCAATAAGAGCATATACCATTTTTTGAATATTCTGAAATGAAAGTGTATCATATTTATGTGCTTTTTATGTGCTCTACGAATATCCAAGAGCCAAACCGCTAAAACGCAAATTTTTCCCAAAACCACCCCTACAAGACCCAAGCTACCCGCCAATACGAGTATTGGTTCTTTTTTCGATAAAGCAAACTCAAAGCAGTCCACATTTATGTGCCTTTTATGTGCTCTACGAATATCCATGAGCCAAACCGCTAAAACAAGAATTTCTCCCAAAACCAACTCTACAAGACCCAAACTACCCGCCGATACGGGTATTGGCCATTTTTTCGATATCGCAAAATCAAAGTAGTCCACATTTATGTGCTTTTTATGTGCTCTGCGAATATCTAAGTTAGTATCTAAGTAGAGCACATGAAAAGCACATAAATGTGGACTGCTTTGATTTTGGGATATCGAAAAAATAGCCAATACTCGTATCGACGGGTAGTTTGGGTCTTGTAGAGGTGGTTTTGGGAGAAATTCTTGTTTTAGCGGTTTGGCTCATGGATATTCGTAGAGCACATGAAAAGCACATAAATATGGACTGCTTTGATTATGAGATATCGAAAAAATAGCCAATACTCGTATCGACGGGTAGTTTGGGTCTTGTAGAGGTGGTTTTGGGAGAAATTCGTGTTTTAGCAGTTTGGCTCTTGGATATTCGTAGAGCACATAAAAAGCACATAAATGTGGACTGCTTTGATTTTTTGATATCGAAAAAATAATCAATACTCGTATTGGCGGGTAGCTTGGGTCTTGTAGGGGTGGTTTTAGGAGAAAATTGCATTTTAGCGGTTTGGTTCTTGGATATTCGTAGAGCACATAAAAAGCACATAAATATCACGTAGTTTCATTCTTCGATATAGCAGAGATCATTAAGTGCTCTGCTAGCTTGATGGTAAGCCAACAGAGCACTTTTGTTTTCTAATTACTCGCTAAACGATAAGAGCACAAACATTTTAAATGGAGCACATAAAAAGCACATAAATGTGGACTACTTTGATTTTGCGATATCGAAAAAAAACCAATACTCGTATTGGCGGGTAGCTTGGGTCTTGTAGGGCTGGTTTTTGGAGAAATTTTCGTTTTAGCGGTTCGGCTCTTGGATATTCGTAGAGCATATAAAAAGCACATAAATGTGGACTACTTTGATTTTGCGATATCGAAAAAATAACCAATACTCGTATTTGCGGGTAGCTTGGGTCTTGTAGGGCTGGTTTTTGGAGAAATTTTCGTTTCAGCGGTTTGGCTCTTGGATATTCGCAGAGCACATAAAAAGCACATAAATATGGACTACTTTGATTTTGCGATATCGAAAAAATAGCCAATACCCGTATTTGCGGGTAGCTTGGGTCTTGTAGGGCTGGTTTTTGGAGAAATTTTCGTTTTAGCGGTTCGGCACTTGGATATTCGTAGATCACATAAAAAGCATATAAATGTGGACTACTTTGATTTAGCGATATCGAAACAAATAGCCAATACGCGTATTGGCGGGTAGTTTGGGTCTTGTAGAGGTGGTTTTGGGAGAAATTTTCGTTTTAGCGGTTTGGCTCTTGTATATTCGCAGAGGACATAAAAAGCATTTATGTGCTTTGTGAACTTTGTGTATATGCTCTTATTGGAGGGTTTTTTGAGGGTCTATATTGGGCGAAAAGAAATAGGAGTTTGGCTGTTCGATATTCGCAAAGCACATAAATATCACGTAGTTTCATTCTTAGATATGGCAAAAATCATTAAGTGCTCTGCTAGCTTGATGGTAAGCCAACAGAGCACTTTTGTTTTCTAATTACCCGCTAAACGACAAGAGCACAACATTTTTTAATGGAGCACAAAATTAGCACATAAAAAGCACATAAATGTGGACTACGTTGATTTTGCGATATCGGAAAAATAGCCAATACCCGTATTTGCGGGTAGCTTGGGTCTTGTAGGGCTGGTTTTTGGAGAAATTTTGGTTTTAGCGGTTCGGCTCTTGGATGTTCGTAGAGCACATCCAAAGCACATATATGTGGACTACTTTGATTCAGCGATATCGAAAAAATGCCAATACGCGTATTGGCGGGTAGTTTGGGTCTTGTAGAGGTGGTTTTGGGAGAAATTTTCGTTTTAGCGGTTTGGCTCTTGGATATTCACAGAGCACATAAAAAGCACATAAATGTGGACTACTTTGATTTTGCGATATCGAAAAAATAGCCAATACTCGTATCGGCGAGTAGTTTGGGTCTTGTAGAGGTGGTTTTGGGTGAAATTCTTGTTTTAGCGGTTTGGCTCATGGATATTCATAGAGCACATAAAAAGCACATAAATGTGGACTGCTTTGATTTTGCGATATCGAAAAAATAACCAATACTCGTATTGGCGGGTAGCTTGTGTCTTGTAAGGGTGGTTTTGGGAGAAATTTGCGTTTTAGTGGTTTGGCTCTTGGATATTCGTAGAGCACATAAAAAGCACATAAATGTGGACTGCTTTGATTTTGCAATATCGAAAAAATAACCAATACTCGTATTGGCGGGTAGCTTGGGTCTTGTAGCGGTGGTTTTGGGAGAAATTTGCGTTTCAGCGGTTTGGCTCTTGGATATTCGCAGTGCACATAAAAAGCACATAAATATGATACACTTTCATTTCAGAATATCCAAAAAATGGTATATGTTCTTATTGGAGGGTTTTTTGAGGGTCTATATTGGGCGAAAAAAAATAGGGGTTTGGCTTTTCGATATTCGCAAAGCACATAAAAAGCACATAGATATCACGTCGTTTCATTCTTAGAT
>CALYCA010000434.1:0-37185 GCA_944452715.1 Ophion slaviceki | reverse complement strand
AAATTCATAAGAGGTATAACGACACTTTTTTTCTGTTCCTACGTTTTTTTTCCTCCTCGTCGGTAGAGATTAGATCCGACAATTTGGTGTCCAATGAAAATCCTTTCAACGATGTCTTGCACTCCGATGTTTTATCTCTCTCTCTCTCACTCTTTATTCTTACGAGGCTCGTTACCTCGGGAATTTACTGTTACGTCACTGGTGAACGCGCCCAGAAAGATCTAGATGAAAGTCATTTTTTGTCTTTTTCAAATTCAATTTTTTTTTCTCACATGCTTTTATTTAAATTGCTTCGTTTGTATGTCTGTCTTTCCGGTTCAAAATTTGTCATTTTTCAAGCACAAAGGTACATAAACGTAGATGTTTTAAAAACCCGAAATATAAATTTCAAAAGCTTGAGGCGTCAAACGTCATAAGTACCAATACTACTTAAACATTTCTGAAAAAGCCTTAAGCCTTTAAAATGTAAATTTTAAAAAATATCTACGTTTATTAAAAATATCCACGTTTAAACCCAAACAAACCCAAACAAAGGTACATGTGAATTTCAAAAGCTTGAGGCGTCAAACGTCATAAGTATTAATACTACTTAAAAAATTCTGAAAAAAGCCTCAAGCTTTTAAAATGTATATTTTAAAAATATCTACCTTTATGTAGCTTTTGAGTACTTGCACCTACGAGTGATCAAGGAAGAGACTTTTTTGTACTTACACTGTTTTGATTTTCAATTTTACACTATTTTGATTTTCACTGTTTTGATTTTTTTTCACTGTTTTAATTTTCACTGTTTTCAATTTACACAGTTTTGATTTTCAATTTTACTGAGCATTATTTCTCACTTTTTAGTACGGTACCTTTTATATAAAATCTTGTTTTAACAAAGTTTTTTTACTTTTATTAAGTTTGGCGATTTCTTTTCAAGTTTTAGTTCTGCGGAATTTCCCTAGAGGACGTGAGAGAGGCATGGGGCGATTTTTTTTACTTCGTAAGCCTTTTTGTCCGGTATAGGTCGAAGAGGGTGACCGTGTCCTTGCGATATCGATGAATCAAATATTTATTGACACTTTCGCGAGGGGGAACGAAGCACCCTTCAGGCATACGTACATATGGTGCCGAGGGACCGATATATATATATATATATATATATATATATATATATATATATATATATATATATATAGACAATTGCTCTTTCCGCCCTTAGGGATCATCCTCCTGTCCGAAGGGAGACACTTTTATTCGACACCCGTGACGACAGAGCCACCATCACCACCGAGGGCACCTCATTAAACGTAAATGAGTTCGGGGAATCCCCTCGCGATCATACTTGCCCAACACCCCCACACGTCAGCCTTTTTTTCCTCCTTTTCCCTCCTACCGCCAAAATCAAATACATCATTTCTTATTATCAAAGAATGGAACATTACTTCTGTTATACTCGTATATACACTAAAGGGAGCCATATCTTTGGGCAAATAATTTTTTTACGGATTTTCATTCCATTTTTTTTTTAAGAAAAGATTGCCTCACCAGTTTTCAAACAAAAAAAAATGAATTTTCCGGGAAAAATTTCTAAAACATTTAAGGTCGTGTTCGAGATGATAAGGTTAGAAATAATTATACCAAATTTCATCAGAATCGTTCGATTAGTTTTTTAGCTATACGTCACGCCAGTTTTGAAAACGCATTTTTAAATATCGATTCTTAAAAAATACCACGTAACAGCCTAAAGTCGTAATAAAACATACCACAAATTTAAAAAATGGTGAAGAAATTTTTGCTTTAAAAAAAATCATGAAAATCAGTAATTTTCTCCGTGCCAAAAAGTACATCCTCCTTTAAGGGGAGATATACACCTAGGAGCCGGAAAAGGGTCATTTTTGTGAATTTTTCCAAGGAAAACTATTTGAAATTTCAGATTAGGGTTTTAATTTTCTAAAAGTATATACATTCAAAAATATGTTTAAGTTTCTTTATTTAAAAATATCAAAAATATACAAGGATATTCTATAATCCTTGGAGCCTCGTAAAAAAATCTGCGTATATGGTACCCACTGGCGTTTCTTCAAAAATCATCTGAAAAAAAAAAACCAAAAAGATTATTAAATTAGATACTATAATCTAGTACTTGTCATAGCCGATTTTGAAAATATCGATTAATGACAAAGTGGCGGACGTTTGAACATAAATAGTAATTTTTGGGCCAAAAATTAGTTATTATTTTGCCTATAAAACAAAAAGTACGTAACGGAAAAAAAATCCTATGACAAGTACTAGATAATGGTGTATAGAATAACCACAAAAAACCTCAAGGCAATCGGTTCATTGGTTGTCGAGAAATTTTGGGTACCGATTTGAAAAACGTGCTTTTGAGAAAAACGCGTTTGAAAATTTGGGAATGAATAAATCATGAAATTTGTCAAATTACATGAAATCATCGATACCGGGCCCATAGTGTAGGTCCCTACAGTCGACGGAATGTTCATAGCTTCTAAATCCTCGACCTCGACCATCTAGGTGTATATTTCTCCTTAAAGCCCAGGCCACAAGCCTCAAAGATTGTTGAATTCGCTAAATTCATATTCACTATAATAACAATGAAAGATAAAAAATGTGATATCGCCAATTTCAATATTATCCTTGAAATGACATTAAGGCGGTCCTCTAGTTTCTCGGGTCGAAAAAATCGATTTTTTTTTCATAAATCACAACTACAACATGTGTAGAAAATGTGTGCCAAAGAATTTTTCGATATTCGAAGTGGTTCACAAGTTACGGTCCTGGAACGGAGCAGGTATACGGAGCAGGTATACTTTCAAACGCGTTTTTCTCGAAACACCATTTTTCGAAACGGTGACCACGATATTTCAGAAACTACTGCACCGATCTTGTTCAAATTTATACAGCATCTTTACTATGTTATAAGCCAGCGATTGAACTAGGATTATCATGATTGCTTCGATAGTTTTTTTTTACGAGCGAAAAACTTAAGAAAAAATGAGTAAAAAATAGAATGTAATTTTCAAAAGTGTATAAAAAAGTCAATTTTTGTAATTTAGAATTCACTCTAGTTCAATCGCTAGTCTTAAATATGAAGATTAAAATGCCGTTTGGTTTTTTTATTTCAGATAAGCAGAACAGCCGCAATCTTGGGCACCGTCAAGCACCTCTTTTACTTGATGTCTTCCTGTCGGCCACTGTAACTTTTATTCTATTATATATTTTGACTTCAAAAAATTTGTAAAGCTTATTTAAATGTTAATAAAGATTATGCAAAAACAATGAGATTGATCATTTTGATGCTTTTCCCGTAAAAAATTATTGAAAAAGCCGTAAAAAAACAGCCGAGAAACTAGAGGACCGCGTTAAATTATTTTCATAACTTAAAATATTTCATTTTTATTGAATTATTTTCATAGAATGTTCAAATTATTCCTACAGTTAAAAAAAACATATTCATTTCAATTTTACTATAATAAGAATAAAAATTTGTTAATTTTACATTCAAATAATTTATATCATCATTGCAGCCCCTCCCAATTGCACCCCCACCAAGACGTTTTTATATTTCGTTTACGTTTTTATTTTTATTCTCTTTATTTCTCGTCCTTTATTTCTTCATTTCCATCTTCCCCATTACGAGCCCCCCTCTCAATCGAAGCCCCCAATTTTGCTCGTGAATTTGACCTCTCTCGGACGTGATATCTTAAATGGGTCCGGTATTAATGTATCGCACATGCGTCACACGGACGAAGCTCGATTATTCACCTCCCCCTTGCCTCCCCTTTCGACCCCTCGCCGTCGAGCCCCCTGCAAAATTGAACGATATTAGACGCGTCAAATCACTTCCCGGAATATTTCGTGACTGGACATCTCGGGCGGCACACGTTTTTCTATGGCGTTTGTACCACGTGCATTGTACCGAGTGAGCCGCATGCGGTTCGTCGTTAATCCGGACCTCCATTATCATCGAATTCGTCGTACTGCCAACAACTGACATTATATATATATATATATATATATATATATATATATATATATATATATATAGAGAGAGAGAGAGAGAGAGAGAGAGAGAGAGAGAGAGAGAGAGAGAGAGAGAGAGAGAGCTAAATCTTTGGTCCAGGTGTCAAAGAAGAGCTTACAATAAAACGTCACGTTCGTAGACTGTATATATATGTTGTATACTGCTATATACAAAAACACAAATATAAAAGCGAAACGAGAACGCCAAACGCCGTCCCTAAACGTTTCCTAGATGAATGTGAATATATATATATATATATATATATATATATATATATATATATATATATATATATAAGAATGAATCGAAAATGCCGAATGACACCCCTTAACGTTTACCTAAGATGAATGGACTCTAGCTCGCGCTCGCGCTCTCCTATTCCCCTAGTTACATTCTATGGCTGCGACATGTCGTATGGACGCAAGCGTAAAATACATATGCACAAACATTCGGGGCAGCATTGGCGGAGCATTCAATATATATATATATATATATATATATATATATATATATATATATATATATATATATATATATATACAGGGTGTCCCTCTTATCTCTGCCACCCGAAATAACTCGGTAATTATCGACGTGACAAAAAAATATTCCAGACAAAAGTTGTACGGTGTGAAGGGGGCCATCAAAGGCGTCATTTTTTTTTATTTCGGTGTAGGCGCTTGCGCACAACGAACGTCACCTCCACTTTTTAAAATGCAATCGTACATTTTTTTCAACCATCTTGTGGAGCACCTCAAGCCGCATAAAAAACATTAGGGCGTCAAAGTCGTTCAAGGTCATTCAAGGTCAGTATCGATGATAAAAATCTAAATATCTCGGATCACTACCAAATATTTGGTAGTGATCCGAGATATTTAGATTTGTATTTCATTTTAATCGATGTCCTTGAATGACCTTGAACGACTTTGACCCCCGACTGTTTTTTATGCGGCTTGAGGTGCTCGACAAGATGGTTGAAAAAACAATGTACCGTGTCATGTAAAAAAGTGGAGGTGATCTTCACTGTGCGGTAGCGCCTCCACCGAAATTAAAAAAAAATGGTCGCATTTAATGGCTCCCTTCACACCGTACAACTTTTGTCTGGAACATTTTTTCGTCACGTCGATAATTACCGAGATATTTCGGGTGGCAAACATAAGAGGGACACCCTGTATATACATACATACGTATTGCTATGATTTCTTATTTTTATATTACTATATGTTATGTTCACTTAGCGTTATTATTATTATTTAAAAAAATGATTTTATTGTTAATAATTATTATTACTATAAGATATATATATATATATATATATATATATATATATATATATATATATATATATACACATATATACACACACACATATATATATATATATATATATATATATATATATATATGCGCGCGCGTTGTGTAAAAGGAGATCTGTTTAGTATTACATACGTATATAATTCAGCCCGCAATCATGGGCGCGCTCGCTAGGGTTCCGAGACAAATATACCCTTATTTGTACACATCCTGTGCATTGTCGTGGCACCCGGGGCGGCTTTTCAGATTTTCACCCTGCGCGACCCTGCGAGCCCGATCAAGAGGAGCATGAGGAAGACGACGAGCGAAGAGGCGGAGGAGAAAGGGAAGGGAAAAGAAAAGGACGCCCAAGAGCGCAACCCCTCCAGAGGGAGAGAAAGAGAGACAGAGCGAGAGCGGGGACAACCATTTAGGGAATTCCGTCCGAGACTTCCGCTACGAAACGATTCTTTTTTTTTTTTCTTTTTTCGATCGCCACTCCCCCCATTTTTCTCGTAACGCGCACTCTCGATAGTTGGATCGAGTTTGTGGGCGGTTTGGATCGCCCGGCGAAGGGGAAAAAAGTACACGTGTAGTGTTATTATTGTTTTTTTTAGCTCAGATATCGAGGATACCTGTCGCCGGAAGTGGGAGGATTTATCCCTCGAGGAGTTGTGCATTTTTCGTCGTGAATTTACTCGCGAGGGGATGAAGAGGGTGAAACGATCCTGGGCACGTTAATACGAATTGCATTTTGAGATTTTCATACCGGATCAACTTCGTGTATTGTCGACCCCCCCCCCCCCCGCGAGCCTGTGAGCATTTACGTCTATCCCTCCTTCCGTATTTCTTTGAGCCAAGTTTTTCTCGCTTTCTCTTCTGTGTGTGGCCGACCGGACGTTGCGGCGTAAGGGCGGAGAACCGAGGCTAATTGTCCAACGTCCGACTGTCCGCGGAGCGTGTCTTCTTTGACGACGACTTGGGCACCAGAAAAACGTAAAGGAGACGAAAGAAGATGAAACGAAGGAGGGAGAGGAGAAAAGAGACGGAAACGGGCCAGGAAATGAGGGTGGAAAAAGTGTGTGAAAAAAAACGAACGCTCGCGGACAATGTTGAGAGTAGTTTTCCTCTTGTTCGACGGATAAATGAGGTTTTAATTGTCGGACGAGATAATCGGTGGAGAGAGAAATAGATAGAGAGAGAGAGAGAAAGAGGGAAGGGGTCGAATGGAGTAATGATGGTTTTTTTTTGTTCAGAGACCATTTACCAATTTGTAGCAACGTTAAAACGATCTTATGATAACGTTAAAACGATCTTATGATAAACTTAAAACGATCTTATGATAACCTTAACACGACCTCAAAACGAGTTTAAAACGAGGATAAAGGAAGTTAAAACCAGGATAAAAGGCGTCAAAATGAGTAAAAAGGAGGTTAAAACGAGGATAAAGGAGGTTAAAACGAGCATAAAGGAGGTTAAAACGCGAACAAACGTTCTTATTTGTTCTATCCAGGGACCATTTACCAATGTTGTAGCGATCTCAAGACCATTTTTGAAACTTACCGCGACCTTAAGAAGATGTTAAGCAAACGATAAAACGACCTTAGGACGACCCTGAAACGAGGTTAAAACAACGATGAAACGACCTTAAAATACCGATGATTATGCTGATAGGGTTTTTTTTGTTGTTCGGAGATAATTTACAAATTGTTTGGCGAGCTCAAAGCGATTTTTAAGAAAAAAAAACGGTGACACGACCTTAGCTTGACCTTACAAATAGGTTAAAATGACGATAAATCGACCTTCAAACGACGCCGGAACAAATATAAAGCGGGGTTGTTCTTTTTTTTTACGGACCATTCACCAATTTGGTAGCGACCTCAAAAGGATTTTTTAAATGTAGCATGACCTTAAGATCAGGTTGAGCAAACGATAAAGCAAGCTTAGAACGTCGATGATTATGCCGATAGTGTTTTTTTGGTCGTTCAAAGATCGTTTACCTACGTTTTAGCGATCTCAAGGCGAATTTATGAAAATAAATTGTGACACAAACTTAGCCTGATCTTACAGAGGGGTTCAAACTACGATAAAGCGACCTTCAAACGACGCTAGAGCAAGTATAAAGCGGGGTTGTTTTTTTTCAGGGACCATTCACCAATTTTGTTGCGAACTCAAGAAGATTTTTTTACAACCTTAGCACGACCTTACAATAAGGTCAAACAAACGATAAAACGACCTCAAAACGAGGTTAAAACAGCGATAAAACGACCTTTAAACACCGATGCTTATGCTGATCATGTTTTTTTTCTGTGTAGGGACCATCTACCAACGACCTCAAGCCGATTTTAATGAAAAAAAAACTGTGACTCGACCTTAGCCCGACCTTACAAGGAGGTTGAAGCTACGGTAAAGCGCCCTTCGAACGACGTTAGAGCAAGTTTAAAGCGGGGTTGTTTTTTTTTCCAGGAACCATTCATCGATTTTGGTGCGAACTCAAGGGGATTTTTAACAGCCTTAGCACGATCTCAAAATAAGGTTAAACAAACGATCAAATGACCTTAGGACGACCTTAAAGCGAGGTTAAAACAACGATAAAACGACCTTAAAACATCGATGATTATGCTGATAATCTATTGTTGTTGTGCAGGGACCATTTAGTAACTTTGTATAGACCTCAAAGCGATTTTGAAGAAAAAAAAATTGTGGAACTACCTTAGCCTAAACTTACAACGAGGTTTCATCTACTATGGAACGACTTAATGCCTTAGGCCACTCTAGAGGCCGAAAAAATAGGCTTTTGGGGGATTTTTTCCGGAAAAACTACAAAATAAATCGAGATTACAAAAAAGGGTGTTTATCATACATATCAGTGACTGTATACAATAATTCTTTTGTAAGCGATTAACGGAGACTTTGTCCTTGGAGTGCCATATTTCAGGTGTTTACATTTTATTTTCTTTAAGGGAAACGAGTAAAGCTTCTTGAGTGCGGTTTTTTTCTTGCTTTTATTCATGATATACAGAACGTTAAAAAAATTTTGTTCGAAAAAAAACCAAAATGGCGGCCGTTGCAGCTCCGCGAAAACAGGTCCTCAAATCGCGGGAGGTAAACGGCTGACATCACTGCCCCCTCTTTGTTGATCTGAAACACAAATTCAAAGCATATTATCAATCTGTGACCTTTTGGTCATGGAATGACGGATGGGTTTTTCGTTTAGTACAAATTTCGGAAAATGGCGGCAATTAAAAAAAAATCGAATTTTCGCGTTTTTTTCGCATAAAAAGATAAATAATAAATGCAAAAATGTATCTATCGAAAAAACGATCCGTCATTCCGTGAAGACATATTTTCTGAGTATGCTCTCCAAATTTCAGGTCGATATGTTTATTACAGCGGTCAGGAGAATGTCAGCCATTTTTAAAAACGTGTTTTCGAGAAAAACGCGTTTAAAGTTTTGTAATGTGTTTACACAAATGTGTTTATAATTACCGCTAATCGGCAATGCCTGGTCCATAGAGGCATCCCTCCTCTTCTTCTAGCTGCTCGTGTTGAGCTCAAATTGATTTTTTGAAAATTTCAAGGACAAAGTCTCCCTTAATTTCCAGATAGCGGCTGTGCAGCGTTTATCTCAAAACTGCATTTTTTAAGATGGCCGGAAACATAACAGACAATTTTCAACCGATTCACTTGAAATGTTGAATATATCTTGAAGAATACATTGTCTATGGAAGTACGTAGGATTTTTTTTATATTGCATAGTTCATTTGTTATTAACGATTTTTTAGGCAAATTTTTGGAAAGTGAAAAATTTGCCTAAAAAATCGTCAGATAATTGTTAACAAAAAAAAATCCCCAAAAAGCCTATTTTTTCGGCCTCTAGAGTGCCCTAACCCCTTAAAATATCAGTTTCTAAGCTGATTTTTTTTTCGTTCGGGATGCACCAGGTCGCACGAGACATTTTTGAAAATGATGTGCCCATTTGATTGGGCTTTGAAAAATAAATTTATTTTTCATCGACTAGGGTTGAAATTCTGTTTCGTCCGTTTCCCGGGTGAGGGGGGGGGGTCGGAAAAACTGATAGGGGAGATCACAGCCAAAGTCGAAAAAAAACGAGACTCGGTGGAGCGCGGTGGAGGGGGAAAGAAAATAAAAAAGGCGAAAAGTGAAGCGGGTGAGCGAGGGAAAAAAATCGAAATGAGCTCATCCACGCGTCACAAAGCGACCAATTTCACAGGTCGATTGAGTAGTGAAAAGAACCCAGAGGGATCGACGACGCGCTTGCCAGGGAAAGAGAGCGAGAGAAAGAGAGAATTGAGAGTGATTCTCCGCACACGAAAAAGACTCGCTCTTTCGAAAGAAACGGAGAAGAAAAAAAAACGAGGCGATAAAATCGAATTTGGTACGGCGACTTTGATTTCGGTCACGCTGACCTCCGTAATCGTGGTCGAGTTCATGTTTTGTCAGCCTCTTTTCATCCTAGATTGGTCCAGTCTGGAGTACTCTGGGATGAAAAGTTAACACTTCAAAATTTATTGAATTCAAATTATTGACAATTGAGAATATTTAATTTAATGTTACAAAACCCTATACATTTTTTTTTAATAAAATAAAATCAAAGAAGATAAAACAAAATAAATAGTCTTAAGAATTAGATTAAAAAATATATATCAACATGTACACTTTAATACATTTAAATAAATATAATATATAGTTGAAACTTCGAAATTTACTAAGCTCGAATGATTGCCAATTGCGAAAATTTTATTTTATTTCACAAAAACCTGCACATGTTTTTTCCTATAAAAAAATATAAATAAATAAAATACAATAAAATAAGATAGACGAAATAAATATTCTTAAGAATCAAATTAAAACATTTATATGAACATTTAAATTTTAAAACATTCAAATAAATATAATTTAATGTTACAACACCCTATACATTTTTTTTTATAAAATAAAATCAAAGAACATAAAACAAAATAAATAGTCTTAAGAATTAGATTAAAAAATATATATCAACATGTACACTTTAAAACATTTAAATAAATATAATATACAGTTAAAACTTCGAAATTTATTAAGTTCAAATGAATGCCAATTGAGAAAATTCTATTATATTTCACCAAAACCTGTACATGTTTTTTCCTATAAAATAAAAATAAATAAAGTAAAAAAAATAAAATAAATATTCTCGAGAACTAATTTAAAAATATCTATCAACATTTAAATTTCAATACATTGGAATAAATATATATATTTAAACAAATCCATAAAAATATGTACCTAGGGATAAATCTGCTCCTACAAAATATTCATAATTCAATCTCGGTCAGAATAAAATTCAATTTCATTCAACCCTCTTTTCAATAACCACTAAAACAACATCCTGTCTCCTTCGTCAGCCAAACTTGCGTTCTGCGGAGTATAAAATAAAAGCAACCCTAAAAATTCCGTCAGGATTGAATACGAATTATCTCTTAATGTTTTGTATTCAATTTTTTTTATGGAATGGCTAGCTTTTGGGAGGGGGTGGAGATCGAAAGGGGCGAGGGGATTGAATGAAATTCGTATTTTTCGTGTGTAGCGGAGGATGACGAGGATGAGCATGACCGACCACGCCAGAGATCAGCGTAGCATCCCTTGTAATTACCCGTGCTAGTCTGGGATTCTCTCTCTCTCTCTCTCTCTCTCTCTCTCTCTCTCTCTCTCTCTCTCTCTCCCTTTTCTGATCTTGGCATGTCTCGCGTCGGCATATGGTCAGAAGGGACCCGCGGCGAGGACGGGCGGTCAGGGGGGAGGGGGAACCACAGAAAAGAGCCCGATCTCAAGCGCGCGCTTATTTCGCACAAATTGTTTTTCCTCTCCTGCTCGCGTTCCTGCTCGCGCCCAAAAGAGACCGGAGACTGCGCCAATTGCCAAAAGAAAAAAAGAAAAAAAAATACCTCTCTGTCAAAAAAAAAACACCTCTGTATCCAAAATATTTGTATTTTAAAACGACTTTTTTCTTTTTTTTACATATTCTAAATTTTTTGTTATTTATGTAAACAATAATGATTGCTAATTGTGTAAAAATAAAAAAATATTTTCCTTTATGCTAAAATAAAATTAAAAAATGTATTGAAAGAATGAAATAATCAAAATTTAATATTGTGGATACATTTTTGGATTAAATTTAATTAGCTTAATTAGTGCAATTGAAAAAATGTCATAATTTGATATTTTTATACGTATTCTAAATTTTTGTTATTTACGTAAACAATAATGATTAATAATTGTGTAAAAATTAAAAAATATTTTCCTTTATGCTAAAATAAAGTTAAAAAATGTATTGAAAAAATGAAATAATCAAAATTTAATATTGTGGATACATTTTTAATTAAAAAATAAGAAAATATTCAAATAATAATAATAATACTGGACGAATAATATAAATAAAATTGGATAAATTCAATTAATAATAACGATAGTAATAATAAAATTAAATTAAATGAAAAATAATTTTTAAAACTAATATTGGATAAATTAAAGCCCTTCGAGCTGGCGCTGAAGGGACGTGAGCCGAGTGCGTGGCGTCGCAGGGCTCCGAGGGGTGCGGTGTGGAGGGGAGATTTACCGAGCGAGCGCACGAGGACCCGCCGAATTTGAGGCTCGACGAATGCCGCCGCGTCGAGCCCCCCAGGAGGGGGGGGGGCGTCGGGGCGAGGGGCAAAAAGAAGAAGCCGAGAGCCGCGGCTATATAAGAATCCAACGCGACCTAGGAAGGGTCACAGTTGGTCACGAAATTTTCGTAAGGAAGGTTGCGCCGTGTTCCCTTCGAAATTCTTTCTTCTCGTAAAACAAAAAAAATACTACCCTAAAGACTCGAACGCGAGTCCAACCGATGTTGTGCGCTTTTCGAGAACTGTCCAAAATTGTGAGTGTGTTTTTGTGAGTGACGAAAAAAAAAATTAAAAAAAAAACGAAGAACAAGAATTGCGGATAGAGTGATTGAAGATTTTTTTTCGTTACTTCCTTCGACGAAAAACAAAAGAGGAATTGCCTCGACAATCATGGATGTCGCGTGGATCGTCGTATTTTCGCTGTGCGCGAGTATAGTCGCGAGTTTCGATCTTGGACCGATCGTCAGGATCGCACAGTGCAGAATGCAGTGCCTGCGAAAACACAGCGTCGACGGTACCTGCGACTGGTACTCGAACAGGGGCGAAACCGTTTGCAGCGAAGTAAGTGAAAGAAAAAATTAAATTGAATTACTTTTTTTTTTGTTAATTTTCGAAAAATATCGAAGCATGATAAATTGACTGAATTTTTCTCAATCTCGTAAAATTTATTGACGTTACATTGATTTATAATTAGCATTTCGGAACCCACATCATTTAACCCCCCAGCTAACTTTAACATTTAAAATAATTTTTTAAATATCTTTTTAATTATGTAGAAACATATAGAATAACAATTTTTATATAATATTATCTAGAATAACTGTATTTAGAACTATACTTATAAATATAATATAGAATAACTATAGTATATTTTATATAATATTATCTAGAATAATAATTTTGTATTGCATAGTATTATAGTAGTAGTAGTTTAGTGCATCTGTACAGCTTTCGCTTTTTACAAAACCCTCCTTCTTTTCATCCTCATCTCTAACCTATACGCTAATCAATTAAAATTAAAATTAAAAACTAAAATTAGAATTACAATATTTTACCCTGAGCACCGTACGCCGCTTTGTACTTTGTATTTCTCAATTCCCTATTATATTATTTTGCATTAGAAATGAACAAACACATAAAGATATATATATATATATATATATATATATATATATATATATATATATATATATATATACACACATATTTAACTGTGTATCTATTCTTTGTTTTATATTCATACACCAAAATGTCAATGTAAAAGCTTTGCCATTGTTCAACCTCTAGTCTTCATTTTTTATAACTAGGCAATATATTTTTTTAAATGCAATAATATATATTTATTGTATCAATATTATTTTAGATATATAGAAACAAAAATTAATAATATTCATTCAGTAAATTGTACATCGTATCAATGTGGACAAATTTCCAATACGAATATATTTCCAAAACTAATCCGAACAAATCTAAACACCTTTTTAGATTTATACCATGATTTATACCATTATACCATGAATCTTCGATGTAAATATATATATATATATATATATATATATATATATATACTATAAATAAACCCAAACAAGTATAAGCACCCTAATTATTTTTCTTAACATTAAAAATAATTATATAATAATAAATAATTATAAATAATATATATATATATACTATAAATAAACCCAAACAAGTATAAACACCCTAATTATTTTTCTTAACATTAAAAATAATTACACGATAATTCTTCAATATAATTAAATATATGAATATATTTATTTTATAAAACTATATATATATAAAGTTTTATAAAATAAATATATTTATATATTTAATTATAGTGAAGAATTATCGTGTAATTATTTTTAATGTTAAGAAAAATAATTAGGGTGTTTATACTTGTTTGGGTTTATTTATAGTATATATATATATATATATATTATTTATAATTATTTATTATTATATAATTATTTTTAATGTTAAGAAAAATAATTAGGGTGCTTATACTTGTTTGGGTTTATTTATAGTATATATATACATATAGTTTGTTAATTAAATTTCTGGACTAAAGTGTATCTCGCACCACTTACCTCGAGTTTCCAATATAAAAACATTTCCACCCTTGCTCGACGAGCCCCAAGAGATATTCTTCGACCCAGTAATAAAAATAAAAAAAAGTTGGTTCGTACGAAGAGTGAAATCGTCGCCGCGGGACTCCGTTACATCCGAGGGTTGTAACTGACACCCTTCAACGATACACACGTATATAAACTTTTTTTCCGAGGCGGGCAATCGTTAGGGCACGAGAGGTTCGACGCACGGGGCGTCGAGCGTAAGATAAATCAAGCTTTTTCAGGACACTCGATGCAGAAGAGATGGCGGGGTGTATGCAAGTTTTATGGGGTAGTCCTCCTTGGAAAAAATCATGGTGGTCCCCATAGGGAATTGTACGCACATGCGGTACGCGGGGAGAGAGAGGGGGGGGGGGATGTGGGACAGATGGGAATCCCGATTTTATCTCACGAGAATCACAAAGCAACCAGCATAAAGTCGAGATCGATGTATCTCTCTCGATGTTGAATTCAACAGACTCGTGCTGCGAGGGCGTTGCTCATTTCGGAGGCCTTGCATACATGGGGGTGTCACCGGTCGTCCCGAGAAATATCAATTTTTCTCTCCAATTCGTATTCTCCCGTTTGCCAAATTTTATTCTATCAGAATTAAGGGGTTAAGCCAGTCTAGAGGCCGAAAAAATAGGCTTTTTGGGGATTTTTTTTTTTTTTTTGGAAAACTACAAAATAAATCGAAATTACAAAAAAGGGTGTTTATCATACATTTCAGTGACAGTATACAATAATTTTTTTTAAGCGATTAATTTCAAAATGGCGGCTGTGCAGCGTTTATCTCAAAACTGCATTTTTTAAGAGGGTTAATTTGTTATTAACAATTATCTGACGATTTTTCAGGCTAATTTTTCACTTTCCAAAAATTGGATTGTGTTCACTTTCCGGATTGACGAGAAATTTTCTGTGTGTGTACTTAAATATACGTACATTACGAAGATAAAAAAATAAAAAATCGATTTTTCGAACATTTTCACTGTATATAACCCCTTAAAATTGTATATTGTATTCTCGTATATATTAGTATACACAAAATCGAATTTTATTTCTCATCTTAAAAAAATGTATTTGTTCAATTAATTAATGAACTTTGTCATTCATTAAAAAATGTAAACGTCAAATGAATGTATACAAAAATAATCAAAAGTTACTTGATACATTTATCAAATGATTTTTTTTAATCGAACATAAAATTCGATATTGTGTATATTAATATACACGAATGTATAATATACGATTTCATTGCTCGCGATGATCGTCACGTTGCGTTGAATGCATTGATTTTTGTATATATTTGATTATTAATGAAGATTGCATAAGTTCAATCATTGTTTTTCATTTATATATCAACTGATACAGAGAAATCAATTATTCATCGCAGTTCGGAATGGAACCAATTAAAGTCGGTCAAAGTATCTTTATTACTAATTATTGATGAAAAGTATTTTGATCTATTCAATTTTAATCAATTAGATGTATTTTGATCAACAAATTGCAGCATCAAAAATTGCATCAATGAAAATAAAAATATTTTATCAATTCAATATCAATCGATTAAACATATTTCTTTTATCAATTAAAAGGATTTTAATAAACTACCTCAATAAAAATTTTAAAAACAGCTTTTTCGTATTTCCAACATTTCTGCGAGTCCAATTATATCTCTGTCAGTAGCACGTATACGATGGCCAGCAAAAAAATCGGATTAAAAAAATGTGGGCAACTCGACAGTGGTCAACAAAAAAAATTATCAATTAAATATCAATCGATTAAACATATTTGTCTTCGTCAATTAAAAGTATTTTAATCAACTACCTCAATCAAAATAATGAAAAATATCAGCTTTTTCGTTTTTCCAAAATTTCTGCGAGTCCAAATATATCTGTGTCAGTAGCACGTATACGATGGCCAGCAAAAAATCGGATTAAAAAAATGTGGGTAACTGGACAGTGGTCAATAAAAACAAAATTTATCAATTAAATATCAATCGATCAAACATATTTTTTTATAAATTACAAGTATTTTAATCAACTACTTTAAACAAAGTTAAAAAATAAAACAGTTTTTTCGTATTTCCAAAATTTCTGCGAGTCCAAATATATTTATGTCAGTAGCAAGTGTACGAAGGCCAGCAAAAAGATCGGATTAAAAAAAATGTGGGCAACTGGACAGTAGTTCATAAAAAAAGTTGAGAGTCGAGAGAGGAAAAGAAGAGAGACAAAACTAGCAATGATCTATTCAAATATATGCTCTTTTTTGCTAGGATCTCTCTCTCTCTCTCTCTCTCTCTCTCTCTCTCTCTCTCTCTCTCTCTCTCTCCCGGCACATCCGGCATTAATCAAACAATTTTTCGTCCGGACGTATTTTTTTCTTCGATCTAGCACCAATAATAATAACAATCGGAAATAAAAAAAAACTTACACGATAGAAAATCTTCCGAAGAGTAAGATCCCCAGGGGTTTATTCCACGGACACACGCGCCTCGATAAAGATCGACCTCCTCCATTTTTACATACGAATGACTCGGCTACTTTTTCCTCTCTCGTCTGCCTCTCGCTTTATCAATTATTCAATTATGATAAATATATTTGTATACGCGTTTTGCATTGTGTGTATTCATTTGAATAGAGACTAGTCTTCTCCACGCCTAACTCGAAAAAACTTTTGTCAAATGTTACATTCTCAAGCCGTCGCCTTTTTTTTTATTTACACGCTTACTGCGCTTATTGTCACCATTTGACGGGATGGCTGTTTGTTCGGTGCTTTTTTCCTTCTCGTCTGCTTATCGGAATTACTTTTGTCATGGGCTCGTTCATCTTCTCACGAACGACGAATATTAATCGAGATTTTTGTCTGGTGCTTGTATTTCGAAATTGGAACTCGTTATACATTTGAAGAATATATGTATGTATATATTAGAATGCAAACGATGCTAGAAAGTATATATAAATATGTATATACATATACATATATATATATATATATATATATATATATATATATATATATATATATATATATATATATATATATATATATATATTCTTACGATACTCGAAAAAATGAATAAATGTACTTCTATTTTCACGATATATTATTTCTATCACTATTATTATTATTATTTAATATTATACTAATAGTTATATATATATACATACATATTTCAATGCGAACGATATTGGAAACAATATATATGTATTTATATTCTTTTTATATATTTACACTACTACTATTATTCTTCTTATTATTACTATTATTACTCTTGTACACTTAATAATAATAATAATAATAGTGGTTGTATTTATGTAAATTACTAATCAAATAAATGTAAAACCAAAATATATATTTATAAAATAAATATATAATAAAGAAATACATATGTATTGTTTCAACCATCATTCGCACCTGTATAGAGGCCAATTTAATACTATTATTATTATTGTTATTATTATTATTATAAAATAAATAAGTGATGAAATAAAAGTATTGCATAGATATACATGATACATATCTGAATGCTGAGTGTGCTCTCTATGGGACATTGACACATATAGGTCCCCAAAACAACGGCCTTAATAAATCAATGCGCCTGAGGATCCCCCCCTCTCGCGCTCTCACTCACTCTCTCGCTCTCTCCGTTTCCTTCTTTCGCGAAGCCAGACACGTTCGTGACACATCCCCGAAATCACGAAATTCCCAATTCCACACCCGACACGTTTTTCCGTCGCGTACGTGCTCTCGCCCTTTTCTCGAGCCCGGAAAACGCCTCACGTACAGCTCGCAACTGGAGCAAAACGGGAAAAAAAATAAAGTGAGAAAAAAAAAGAAAAAAAAAAGAGGCGTTTGAAAAATGTTTTTCCGCCGTTGAGTAATTTATCTGCGGATGAAGACAGTGAGAAATAGTAGGTTGAAAAGTCGGTTCGTCGACGAAAATGGAGGATGGTTTCTTTTTGCTTGGGGTAATTTTATGAGAGATTCTGATAAATTTCATTATTAGGGGGCGCTTGAGGCTTTTGGGGGTGGTCGTTTTTTTTTTTCGTTTTGAAAACGTCATTAACGCACTCCTCTACACTGTCTTGTACCTCTTGCCCCCCGGCGTTTTTACGAAGAATCTCGCTCTTTCTCTCTCTTCCTCTCTCTCTCTCTCTCTCTCTCACTCTCTCTCTCTCTCTGTCTCTCCTTCTACCTACACGAAAAAGGGATGGAGAGAAACACTGACAGCAAATTAAAAAAAAAAGACAGAGAGAGAGAGAGAGAGAGAGAGAGAGAGAGAGAGAGAGAGAGAGAGAGAGAGAGAGAGACGGTACTCTATACCTTTGGCCTGTTAAGCGACTGGGAACAGGTTGGAGCCAATTCGAAGGAGCCTCCCAACAAACTTCGTACCTCACTCCGATCGAACCTCCCTTTGCCCCCAAAATCTTTTCGAGAACCAAGACCGAGAGGGAGACAGAGAGAGAGAGAGAGAGAGAGAGAGAGAGAGAGAGAGAGAGAAAGCAAGAAAGAAGAAAAGAAAGAACCGCGTCGACCCCTCGTTTAAAAATGGCCCGATTCAACGTACAGGGGACCTGGACCCATGGCTTTTTATTCACCTTCCTTTTATTCTTCTATACCACGATTTTTTCCTCCTCCTCCACCTCCTCACCCCTCTCGTTCCTCTCTCACGTTCGCCTCATTCCCACCGTAAAACGGACCGGCGATGGCCAGGATCGGATGAAAAACATTTTTATATCCTCCAATATAAATTTATACACGACGGAAAATAAATAAAATTGTCACCCACAATTTTGAGTATTAGAAGAAAAATAACCGTAAAACATATTTTTTCACGGAAGCTTTTATTTCAGTGCTGTACTAAAAATTAAAGAATAATGTTCAGTAAAATTAACAATCAAAGCAGTATAACTAAGAACTTCCTTGGTCACTCGTACAAGCACTTGAAACGTACGTAAACGTAGAAATTTTTGAAATATTAAATATACATTTTAAACGCTTGAGCGTTTTTTTCAGAATTTTTTAAGTGGCATTAGTACTTATGACGTTTGACGCCTGAAGTTTTTGAAATTTCTATTTGGTATTCTGAAAATATCTACGTTTATGTACCGTTTGAGTACTTGCACCTATGGATGAGTGACCAAGGAAGGGACTTTTTTGAAGTTATACTTTTTTGATTTTAAATTTTACTGAACATTATTTTTTACTTTTTGGTACAGTACCTTTTAAATAAAAGCTTGTTTTTAATAAGTTTTTTACGTTTATTTTGTTTCACACTTTTTAGCATCCGAATTTGTTTATTTATTTGCCATGCCAGACCCCCGTGCACATTCAGACATCGGCGTAATCGAAAACCTTGCCTCAGAATAGAAACTACGAAATTATTTATACTCATTTAGAAATATTGACATCAATTTGTATTCATTTACAAATATATACATTTATTTACATTTATTTATATGTATTTATAAGTATTTACATTTATTTATATTCATTTATGTATAATATGAAAATTGTGTAGAACATTATCTCTGTCCCGTTCCATCATTCTAATCAAAGCCCACTCGGAATATTTGTTGCAGTGCTGGCAAAACTGCGAGAGCCTCGAGAAACAGTGGGAGGCCACGAAATCCATTTGCGAAGGGGACGAGTATCTTCGTGTGAGTATATATTTCAATATTCCAATCTGCTCATTATTTCTCTTCTCTCTCCTTCTCTTTCTCTCCCACTCCCCCGTTTTTTTTTCGTGACTTTTTTTTCCTAAATCATCATCGTCATCATTATTATTCTCTTTGGTTGCCCTTTTTTTCGTCTTTTAATATCCTTGTGAATTTATTATTTACACGTCTACCTTTCGTTCTCTCTCCCTTACTATATATATATATATATATATATATATATATATATATATATATATATATATATATATATATATATATATATATATATATATATACATATATAGAAAGGGAAAGAGAAAAAATTTGTTTTTAAAGAGCGTGTATAAACCAATATATATAGCCAGGCCCGCGGTATAAAAAAAAAGATACGTTAGCGGGGGTGGGTGCGAGATTTTTTCGGCGGTGGAGGGAAGTGAGAGTTACGATCGTGTTTGTTTTGAGGGATGCGACTCATTTGCTTTGCAGAAGCCTGTGCACAAATATATATATATATATATATATATATATATATATATATATATATGTATGTATGTATGTATGTATGCATGTATGTATGTATGTATGTATGTATGCATGTATGTATGTATGTATGTATGTATGCATGTATGTATGTATATATGTTTTCGTATATGCATATGTATACGTATATGTGAATGTAAATACTAAAGACTTTCATAAGTCTTCCCTCACCCCCTCAATCTCGTTAGGGGATCTACACGACGTTTTTTGAATTATTTTATCGTTGAATAAATTTGGGTATATTTTGCCTCGCCCTCCCAGTCGTTTCATTTCGCCATGTCGTTCCTTCTGTTGATTTTGCTCCCTCCTCTTTTTCACTCGGCTTTTTTTTATTAAACAATTTTTCCTTTCATTTTTCATTTATTTTTATTCATTTCATTGCTGTTTGCTTTTTGGAGGACCGTGTAGGGCTTGCGCTTGAGCGCAGAACTTTACAGGCAGTCGTGAAATTGTCTGAGAATAAAAATCACGATTTTGAGTGCGTGCATACTTTGCTCGAATACCAATCTGTTTTTTTTTTAATTCGACTTTCTTCAATTGATTAAAGAAGAAAAATCATTCAAGTTGTCGCTTTTGTTGGGTGCATTTGTTGATGTTTATCGAGATTCTTATTTTTTCTTTGCGTTTTTTTTCCTCTCGTTTTCCGGAATAAATCGGTGGCGCTTTGACAATTTTTTAATGCTGGGCAACGAAGGTTGGGGAATTGTTTTTTTGGACATTGGGTGGGAATAGGATTTTTATTTTGTGAGAATTTTTGAAGGTTTAGTGGAGCAGAACTTGTTTTAAGGGCGGTCACGCATCCGTCGATTGGACCTGGAATGACCCATATATATATATATATATATATATATATATATATATATATATATATATATATATATATATATATATATATATATATATATATATATATATAGGCTATTATATACGCTATAATACACGTTTCTTTAAGCCTGTCCGCTTTTTCGACTCTCCGATTTCGTCTCGCCCCCCCCCCCCTCTCTCAAGCCCTCTTCCACTATTCCCATGTGCCTGGCGAAGAAAGAAAAAGAGAAGAGACTCTCCGCGCGTGTGTGTGTAGGCCTCTCTCAAATGCTCGCTAGCCTTCGACGTCGCCCTCGATTATATCCTTTCGTGAAGGAGGATTCTTTCGTAAAATTTTGTGCCTGAGCGAACGCGGGAAAATTCCGTAGGCCGGGCAAAAAGGAGCGAGAGAGAGAGATAAAAGATTTTGGGAAAAAATTGTGAGCCGGAGAAGGGGAGAGAGAGAGGGGGGGGAGAGAAGAGGAGAAGCAAAATTGTTAGAGTTTCGTCTCGGTCGATTCCATTATTCGTTCCATGAGGTACCTAGACATGCGCACTCATTGCTTTAAATCTCTCTCGAGGGATGGGCCCCCGACGGTCCCCGAACGAATGTTCGGCATTCTCGCGGCGAAGGGAAAAAAGAAGAGAAAAGAGCGGTGTAACGAAATGCTGGATACGTTTCATAATGAAGAAAAGCCTCGAGGACTTTTTTGGAGACTACCTGGCAATTTTCACGGAAGAACGAGCAGAGGGCAAAGCATATATGGCCGATCTTTTTTTAGCCTCTCTCTCTCTCCGATTGCATCAATGTTTTTAATCGTGTCGTCTTTCGACGAACCGCCGCCTCTTGGAAGACTCGAGATCCACGTGAAAAGGGGCCGAATTAACTTCTGGGGGAAAAAAATAACACTAGGATGATTCCGAGCGAGGCTGGAGGTCACAATTCCGAGCTGTGGCGACCGGTAATTTTTGTGCTCGCAGTTCGAGGCGTGTTCAAGGTCAAACCGATCGGATACTCGCATTGACCTTGAGTGAGGCCAAGCTGATAAGATACTCGCATTGACCTTGAGCGAGGCCAAGCCGATAAGATACTCGCATTGACCTTGAGTAAGGCCAAGCCGATCGGATACCCGCATTGACCTTGGGCAAGGCCAAGCCGATCGGATACCCGCATTGACCTTGGGCAAGGCCAAGCCGACTGGGCACTCGCATTGACCTTGGGCAAGGCCAAGCCGATCAGATACTCGCGTGTCGTGTTTGTAAGATCGGTGGTTGAAAAGGCTATACCAGTGTGAACGCCGAAAATTTGGGTGATTTTCGGGATTTTTTTGGAAGAAAATTACTCAATGAAATGTTTCGGAAAATTAAGAATATATTTGGCTATATTTGACCTATATTACATAATTTTTTCATTGAAAAATATTGATATCCAAGTGACTTATGCGTTGCCTTCGGAGGCGCCAAAAAAAAGTTCCTCCACTGCTGACATGATTCCGGCCGATTGAGTAGCCGAAACCGAAAAAGGAAAAAATATCGTTAAACTGGAAGGTATTTCCTGTACGATGACGTAGGATTTTCGAAAAATATTGAAATCTAACAAAATGGCGTAGTTATGAAAAAAGTCTGTTTTGCCTATAAAATGGTCGTTTTTTGCAATGCCAAATCGTCAATTTTCATCCAATTAAACATTTCCTACGTCATTGTAGAGTAAATATATTCAAGAGTTCAACTTTCAAGTCAATCGGATAATTGCTCTTTGAGTTACAATGTCAGCAAATTTGAAAAATCTCATTTCATATTCTTGAAAGTATAAAAATCTCATCTCATATTTATGAAAGTATAAACTGTCAAAAAGGGCAAAAAAATCGATTTTTTGAAAGTGTCACACTGGTATAGCCCCTTAACATATCGGCATGATTTATGCAACTGCTAAAATATCAATAAGCACTACTATACTTTTGACAGTAACTATGTCTATAGAATATTATCTCCCCCTCAGGGGCGTATAAAATATACACTGCGACCTCTATTATCGGGACCTCCACGCATGCAACAGCCTCCCCCCACTGTGTGCCGAATGTCCACCGGTGTGGCGGGGGAAGCAGTGGGGAAGGTGGGGGAAGCCCCAGCCCCTAGGGTCAGGCTCGAAGCGTACTGGACAATAAGAGAGATCCTTGAGGGATACTGCTATCAGCTGCGTCAGCTGCGCAGAATCAGCTTGAGTGGATGATGTGCAACCTCCATTTCTGCAAGGGTTATGCGCAGCCGATCCCGTAGTCCAGTAAAAGAGACGAAACCCCAGCACTTTTTAGCGTAGAATGTGAATTTTTTACTGAAGTTGGTTGCATACTGAAAATAACCCCAATAAAATGTTCCCCCTCAACTCGCCCCAACCCTGAGAAATAGGGGTTGAAAACTTAAAAATCGCCGTATCTCAATAATCAATAGCCCGATCAAAAAAGGTTTCAAACAAAAGTTGTTTGAAATAATACATTTCGTATAAAGTTATCCGACGTCCAACCCCCTATCTTTGAAAATGGCGGCACAAAAACGATTCGAAAATTCGGGATTGATGCGTGAGCGAGCGGAGTGCTTTCGGATGCTTTCGTGTTTTGTGCCGCTATTTTCAAACATAGGGGATTGGACATCAGATAACTTTATACGTATTTTATTACTCCGAACAACTTTTGTTCGAAACTTTTTTTCATCGGGCCATTCATTATCGAGATACGGCGATTTTAAGTTTTCAACCCCTATTTCTTAGGATTGCGGCGAGTCAAGGGGCAACATTTTGGTCGCAGTGTAGTTAAAATATGGTTGAGAGCACCATACGTTGAGGTGGTGGTATAAAATGGTAGGCAGATCTTGTGTTCCTTGATAATACTCATACATAGTGACCTACAAAAGTCCTCCCTATTCATCTTGTTCCCGTCTTCCATCAGCCACTTGATTGAAGTTAGCCCAGAACGAAAGCTCCCAAGCTAACGATGGATTAATTATTGGGTTTCAGTGTCCAGCGTGCCAGACGGCTTGTCTCTACCGCAAGACTCGGGTCGAGGAGGCCTACATGCCGTCGAGTTTGCCAGCGCCTCGCAAGGGGCCGGTCAAATTGGCCGATCACGACGTGGCGATACTTTTGCGTCGGGTGTCCAAAGGCTGGAAGGAGTCGGGCTACTATCCCGGTAGTCGGGTGCCCACACTTCGGCCTGACACTTGGATCCTGGCAATCGTTGAGGACGGAGTGAAGCACTACAGCTGGGAGGAATGGACTCCAAGCCTGGAGTCATTGAAGGACGGCCCTCTGGTGGAGGCCACTCTCTCCTGGCTGGACATCCAGGTCCAATTGAAGAAGCAACGCGATCTCGAGCAAAAACTCTTCAACGATCGAGTCCGGCAGTTCTACCTGGAGAAGTACGGCGAGAGAGTGCTCTTCGAGTGGAGGGACAGCCAGGACTCGCCGATACCCGAGGAAGTCTTCCGGCGTTTCTTCTTCAGAAGACGAAACGACGAGTCCTCGGAAACAACCGGCAGCAACGGCCCAGCCGCGTCCTCGATGATACTCAGCAACGGCGATGACGTCCTCATGAAGGAGGATCAAGATGGCGACAACGGCCTCAAGGAGTCCTACGTCGTGTCTTGGGAACCGGAAACTGGGGGCTTGATGGGCAATCAAGTGGTCGACTCGACAACGGCACAGATCTCACTGCTTCCTGGCACCAAGTATCTCGTCAGGATCGCATCCAATGAAGGACCCGGAAGCTTCCCCATTGAGATCGACACCAGGCCAACTTCCGTTAAGGTTTGGAGGCTGAAACAGGACTCCGCGTATATGATGTACCTGCCAATCGTAGCGGGCATTGCCTGCGCCGCCATCTTTGCCGCTGGCCTCATCCTGCTCGAAAAGACATGCAGAAGGAAAACCGTACCTTCCAGTGAGGTCGAGGTCTGATGAAACTCATGCCTGTCCTCCTGGGACACATGCCAATTTTAGGCAACTTCTCAAAGTCAAAGGGGCAAACTTTGCGCACGAGGGAAGGTTGCCAGGTCGAGTATCCGATTTCGATTAAATTTTGCATGCTTGTAGAATGGGTGAAAATAGACGACACCTATTTTTTTGTATCTGCGGAACCCTATTTTTAAGGGTTGAACGCACCCTCGAAAATAGGGGTGGTTTTCCCTTTTTGTCGATAACGTTTCAACGGTACGAGATATGAAAAAATTTCAAATTGCAACAATGCTTACTTTTTCGTGTACTATACATTGGAGATGACAACGATACGGTTATTGACGAAAAACGAAAAACACCCCTATGCTCGGGGGTGCGTTTCACCCCTTAAAAATCGGATTCGGGAGATATAAAAAAATACGTGTCGCCTATTTTTACCCATTCTACGAGTATGCCAAATTTCATCGAAATCGGAGAGATCGACCTCGCAACCTTTTTTTTCGAACTCGTATGATCCTTGGATCATTTTGTTCCCGGAGCATCCAGGCCGGAGAGATGACGGTTGTTCAGTCATTTCGCTGGATAAAAATGGACTATCGGGCATCCTCGATAGCACCAAATATCGACAAACAAATGTACAGTGAACTTAAGCGACGAACTTACTCGGTCGGAGTAAATTACAATTTAATTCCTGTAAATATTTATTTAGACAATCGACCACTCGGAGTTAAGGAAATATCTTTGTTCAACGAGGTTATCCCATGTGACAGCTATTTTTTTGGCATTTTTATTTTTTGATGAATCATTGGAACATTATTTTTTAATTTTTACCACACATTCATTAACATTTCTACAGTCCTGCGGAATTTTATCAAATTAATATAACGAGTTGAATCGACTTTACACCGTTTGGAAGACACTCATGTGGAAAAAAAATTGGTTGACGGCTGCCATGATTCCAGAGGTTTTGCTCATCTGAAATAAAAAAATCAAACGGCATTTCAATTTGTAGAACTGAGGCTATCGTCGGAACTGGAGTAAAGTAAAAATATCGAAAATTACATTTTTGGCATGGTCTTTAAAGTTAAGTTCCAAGTTTCGTCATTTTTTTTCCACTTTTTCAGACCTGTCACATGGGATTACTAAAATAATAAATGACGAATTCTTTAGTTATTCTCAATAGTCCATCCATTCTCGCGAAAAAATTTAATTCTGCAAATAAAAAAAATCCTTAATTTCGGAATCCTGAAATTTAAAAAAAAATTATTTTCAAATTCCGAAATTAGAAAAAATCTTTAATTTGTAAATTCTGAAATAAAAAAAATCCATTTACGATTGGATTCGAACGATGCAAAATGACGTCAAATGTAAATATTATTCGAGATTAAGTGTCGTTTGAATCCTGAAAAGTTTATTGCTATGGTATTAAAAATTTATGGAAACGTAGGAAGCAAAAACATATATAATTACGATAAAATAAGCAAGAAAAGAATGAAGAAATTATATTCCCTCGAAATTAAGCCGCACTTCATCTTTCCTGTACATTTTTTTCTTCCCTTTCAATTCACAATGTATTATTAGCGCGTTATTATTAATTTTACACACTCTGAGACGAGAAAAGAAAATAAACCAGAGAGAAACGAACAGACTGCATGAGAGTTCCTAATAGCAAAAAAAAAATCCCGCACGCCAACGGCTCTCGAGGCTGACACGTGACGGACGAGAGAAATACGACAAACGAAAAAACAATAATTGTATTTATTTGTAAATAAATTACGTAGCTTTAAGGCTGTTGTAAATATGTATTTTTTAACGTAAGATTAAACAATGAAGATTTATAAAAATATAAATAAGTTTATTATTTTTTAAATAAACCTCCAAAAAAACAAATAAAAAATTCCCAATGTCCTTTCACAGGAGCCTCGTTATCCTGTCCATCCGGTCCCATTCAATTGGACAAATCCTCGCCACGAAAAATCGCCGATTTATTCAACCGGCCGATTTCTTTGTTCTTTTTCCTTCGTATTCTCGTTTTATCCTCGTGATCCTTATTATCCTGTATCCGGTATACCAACGCGTACCGTGGCCACGTTTAATCGCCGTAATATCTTATCCCGAAGGATCAGAACTGTCGCGCAACCGTAGAGAAAGAAAGGGAAGAAAAGAGATCGTCGAAAGATCGAGAAGGATCCTGGACAAGGACCTCCATTATTCATGCTCGCTTAAGCCTCTTACGCCATCTACGAGAAGTCCTCGAAAGGGCTCGAATTTATGTCCTCCCTTTTATTTCGTCGTTTCCTCGGGCTTGACCGTTGGAGGAAAATTCGGGAAAAAAATCGAGGATCCTTCCGAAGAAACTCCAAGGAGGATAAAAATCAGACTGATCCTTCATAAATTTTTCGGAGTCCTTCGCGAGTCCTTCGCGACTCGAGTTTCGAGGGTCACTGGGTTAATCACCCCCCCCCCCCTCCTTCCACCGATAGATCGAGAGATTTGGCGTCTCGCATTTCAAGATCCTCGAAAAGGTCTTGCGATTGAAATCTCCTCTGCCTGTTTGTCTCCAACGAAATTTCCATAACGCTATGAATCCTGGCGACAAGAGAGGAGATCCTTCTCCACGATTTTTTTTTTCATTCCACAAGAATCTTGGGTTACATTCCGATAAAAATATTTTTTCGAAAAATATTCAACAATATCCCAAACCAAAAAAAATGGTTCACAGAAATTCTTCAATAACATTGCAAATAAAAACTACGATTCTTCGGCAATGTTTTTCATAAAAAAAATTGGAGAAACAAGAGAGGAGATCCTTCTCCACATTTTTTTAAATTCCACAAGAATCTTGGATTACACCCCATTACGATATAAATATTTTTTCGAAAATTCTTCAACAATATCATAAGCCAAAAAAAATTCTTCACAAAAATTCTTCAGTTTCGCAAAAAAAAAAAACAATGATTCTCCGTCGATGTTTTTTCATCGAAATAAATTGAAGAAACAAGAGAGGAAATCTTTCTCCACGTTTTTTTTTTATTTCACAAGAATCTTGGATTACACCCCGTTACGATATACATATTTTTTCAAAAATTCTTCAATAATATCACAAACAAAAAAAATTGCACACAGAAATTCTTCAACTTCGCAAAATAAAAAAAAATACGATTCTCCGTCGATATTTTTTCATCGAAAAAATTGAAAAGACAAGAGAGATCTTTCTCCGCATTTTTTTTTTTATTCCACAACAATCTTGGCTTACATCCCATTACGATATAAATATTTCTTCGAAAATTCTTCAACATTGTAAATTCAAAAAAATACGATTCTCCCTCGATGTTTTTTCATCGAAAAAAATTGAAGAAACAAGAGAGGAGATCTTTCTTCTTTTTTTTCGAATTCTACAACAATCTTGGCTTACATAACATTAGTATATAATTCTTTTTTTTTATTCGTAAACAGTGACACAAACAAAACAAAATTTCACAGAAATTCTTCAGCTTCGCAAATTAAAAAAGAACTACAATTTTCCGTCGATGTTTTTTCATCGAAAAAAATCGAAGAAACAAGAGAGGAGATCCTTCCCCACGTTTTTTTAATTCCATAACAATCTTGTGTTACATCCCATTAAAATGTAAGTATTTTTTCGAAAATTCTTCCACAATAACACAAACCAAAAAAAAAAATATTCGCAGAAACTCTTGAACATTGCAAATAAAAAAAAATACCATTCTCCGTCGATGTTTTTCATCGGAAAAATGGATAAATAACATGACGAGAAGTCGAGGAAACGTTGGAAGTCGTGATTCTGGAGTAGCGAGTGGGAATTATCGTCACAGGTAGGTGCATTGAACCCTCCAACGGAGCTCTCGAATAAAAGAGAGTACGTGTACACACGACACGTCCCAACATTTTGCCATTTAAATGTAAGTCATAATAATGATAATAACAACAACAACAAGCATAAGAACAAGGACAACACCAACAATAATAATATTATAATAATTCAAATATAATATGAGTTTTTATATTCATAATATTTATATATTATAAGTATATAATTGAATATGTTCATTACAAAGCTAATATTATTTTAATATATGTCTATTGACTATTAATATATTTGATTTGTATTTATTATCTTTAATATCCTTTATCTATACATTATATCGTAAAATTATATAGTTTAAAATTACTTTGAATATTTATAAAATAAATAAATATATATTGAAAATAAAAATAAAATAATAATAACAGCAACGATAATAATATTGCTTAAGCAACAAAGGTTCTTTTTTATTACATGGATTTCTATTACATGATTCGCTTACCCATGTACATTATTACTATTCTTATAAATAAATAATAAATAAAATGCTTATAAATATTCTAATATTCTTACAAATAAATAATAAATAAAATTCTAGTAAATGAATAAATGAAGGGAAAAAATTCTTCAATTATTTTTTCATTTATTTTCAACCTGAACCACGATTTGGCAGGCGACGAAAAAGAAAATCAACTAAAAATCTAGGTGCGATCTTGATTTTACGGAAAATCCGCAAATATCGATAAATCGAACTTGCGCGTCAGTTTTGCTTCATCGACTCGATAACTTTCCGTGTGTGTGTCCGCGAGTCGAAGAAAAGTGTGTCGCGGCCTCGAACGGAGCCAGGATGTCCCGTTATCCAGGAGAACACACTGGTTCGAGCCTCTTCACGGCCGAGTTCTCCCAGTATCGACCGTGAACTCGAGCGAAGATGATCCTGCTCGCCTTAACTTACCTGTGCCCGATTGTTTTAATTGGCACCTCACCTGTTCTCGGTCCATCGGTACCTACGTACTTCAGGATCAACAATGCCCCAGCATCCACACTTGGATTCGCAAGTATTTTGGGACTGACAGCTGCAATACCGACCGCGCTTGCCGCAGGCCCAAGGTACGACACATTCGACGCGAATTTTCACGAAATCGCAAGAATCGCTAAATGACACGGTTATTGTGCGAATTTTCGTGAAATCGTGAAAATGTCCGGGATTTCTTGCTCATTAATTGTGCATGACTTTTAACCCAGCTAGATAAATGAGAGATTTTTTTTTGAAAATCGATATTTTGTATTTTTTTTTCGAAAAAATTTTCGAAAAAGATTCCAAAATTTTTTCGAAATATTTTAAAATTATTTTTAAGGATTTTCAGACATTTTCTTTGGAGTACATACTAGGGATATTCGGGCAAAATCTGTTTCTCTATATCTCGCTCTTCCTATACGGGAACGAATTATTTCGCAGATACGTGCCAAAATGGAAGAAACAAGCCTGCGAGATTCCCGCTGCTCAGCATCCGAACTCTCACTATGTGTGTGATGAGGCTGGAGAAGTGAAGTGCATACCAGGTGAACTCAGGCATTTTCGCCCTTTCTTTATTAGTTCATTTTTAAATCTAAAAATTATCGGTCAACTCATTTTTACGAATATATTATTATTTATTTTATCGATTATTATTAAATTTTATTTATTTCAATGACCAGTATTCATTTTTTATTTAGTTTTCGATCGTTATTCATTTTTATCCATTTTCATCAATTATTTTTTATTTTCATTCATTTTATCGATTATTATTTATTTGTATTACTTTTATCGATCACTATTCATTTTTATTTATTTCATGAATCATTATATATTTATTTTATAGATCATTATTTATTTTTATTAAATTCATCGATTATATATTTTTTTGTTTAATTATTTTGGGGATGGAAATTATTTAGATCTTCATTTTTATTTTGCCAGGCTGGACCGGTGATCTGTGCGACGTACCCTTGTGCCGAAAGGGTTGCGATCCACTGCAGGGATACTGTCGTCGTCCAGGGGAGTGCCGTTGCAAGCTTGGCTTTTACGGAGACCTTTGCGACAAGTGCGTGCCCCTGCCAGGCTGTCAACATGGCGGGTGAGTGCTTTTTCAAATTAAATTCTCGAAACTATAATAAATGATTAGTTATCTTCATGGCAATTAATCAAGCACGATACACAACCATTAATTGCTTATGGTTCTCGTTATTTATTTTCGAAAAGTGCACAAAGTATTATTAACTTTAATTAATTTGCCAATCATCAATTGATTAATCAGACATTTTTTTTAAATTGAATGCTCGTTTTTTAAACTTTTCTTCATTTGTGGTCGAACGTCACAGGTGCAACGTGAGTTTCGAGTGTGCCTGCAATTCAGGATGGAAAGGACTTTTCTGTTCGGAGCCAATTTGCGACTCGGACTGTCACCCGAGTCAAGGATATTGCGATAAGCCCGGCGATTGCAGGTGAGACTTTTTTTTGCTCGCTTGCTAATTCACAGGATACGCGTTTCCTTTTTTTTCCCCCACCTTTTTTCATCCGGACTTCAAGTCGTTAATTCGCAATCAATCGAATTCACGTCTGTACTCTTTGCCAGCGTATTTTCGCAAAGTGTGCGATGAATTTTTTTTTCGTGTTTGTAAAAAAAAAGGTGCCGGCTCGGTTGGCAAGGTCCGAAGTGCAAACAGTGCGCAGTTCTGCCTGGATGCGTCCACGGGACTTGTCAAGGACCACTGGAGTGTCGATGCGATCCAGGATGGACAGGATTCTTGTGCCAGACACGTGAGACATTTTTTTATGGCGATTTTTATTATCAAAGATAAATATAAATAAAATAAAAAGGAATTAATCAAATGTGCATTGAATAAAAGAAGTAAACATAAAAATGATTAAAGTAATAAAAAAATAAACAATTAATTCAATAAACGAAAAGAAATGAATGAAATATTAATAAAAACAAAAGAATAAACATAAAATTGAATAAAATAATAAATAATAAAAATAACAATGAATAAAATCAGAATAATTCAAATGAAAAGCATAAACATCGATGGAATAAAAATTAATTTAAAAAAATTCAAAATAAACTAACAAAATTTAAAAAAAACGTAATTCTTCGAAAATAAATTGAATATCTTAATTTTCTGTACATTAAAGCTCATCTTTTCACCACCCGCTGAAAATAGTTTGCAAAATTTTGTAAAAATTGCCGATTTAATTATCGAAATTAAAAACCATCGGAAAAATAATTTTCAAAATAATGACGATGTTGACGTATGATCGTGTGAGACTCAACAATTCCGTTTTCGCAGCGATTTGCTCGCAGGGCTGCAGCAGGGAACACGGCAAGTGCTATCGTCCCGGGACATGCAGATGCAAGGTGGGCTACACGGGGCCGAACTGCACCGAGTGCGTTCCCTATCCCGGCTGCGTTCACGGCTCGTGCAGGCGGCCCTGGGAGTGCAGATGCGAGCCCGGCTGGTCCGGTGATCTCTGCGAGGAAAAATTAACCTTCTGCGATCATCATTCTGACGTCTGCAAGAACAATGGCACTTGCGTCAGTATGCCGAGAGAAGACGGGGATTACAGGTGAGTGAGTCGTGATGACGAGCGAAAAAAATCATTCGACAAGCCTCGCGGCGTGATGATAATGACATTGGTGGAATCTCGGAAAATAATGGAGTCATCGCGATCATTGGAGTCATTTGAGCAATTGAAATCATTAATACGTAAAAATTCACAGAAATTATTGGAGTCAATAAAATCATTTGTATCAATCAAAGCGTTGGGATAATTTGATCGTTATTGGTGAGAGTATTCAAAATCATTGAATGCATCGAAATCATTCAAATCGTTGGGATCATTAAAATGATTGAAATCGTTATGATCATTAAAATAATTGAAATCATTTAAATAATAAAAAATCATTGAAATCATCAAAATCATCGAAATCATCAAAATCATCGAAATCATTAAAATCATCAAAATCATCAAAATCATTAAAATCATCAAAATCATTAAAACCATCATAATCATAAAAATCATTGAAATAATTAAAATCATAAAAATCATTAAAATCTCTAAATAAAAATACGTTATTCCAACATGTGCATCAGGTGCAAAATGATCGAAATCATTGAAATCATTAAAATCATCAAAATCATTGCAATCATTAAAACCATCAAAATCCCTAAATAAAAATATCCTATTCCCACATGTGCATCAGGTGCGAAATGATCGAAATCATTAAAATCATTAAAATCATCAAAATCATCAAGATAATTAAAATCATCAAAATCATCAAAATCATTAAAATCATCAAAATCATTAAAATCATCAAAATCATTAAAATCATCAAGATCATTAAAATCCCCAAGTAAAAATATCATCCTATTCCCACAGGTGCATATGCCCGCTGGGTTACGTGGGTCGTCAGTGCCAGATTGAGACGACGGTTCCCGCGACCGATTTGACGCCGCCACTTCCAGATCTGTCGCCATCCTCTTCGACGCCCGATTCAGCGTCAACGACAACGATAAAACCGATCATCCCAGAGGACACGGGCGAGAACGACCAAAAAACAAAAGCTCCGACGCCCCAAATCTTCGTGAACTCTCATCAGGGCCACGAGGCGCAAACGACAACGGAAAAGATAGAAATTCCTGAGGAGATAACCGTCGAGCCACTGGAGACGATCTTCGTCACCTATCGATCGACGATCGATCCTTCCGCTACCGCGGGAAAATGGCCGACCGAGCCACCTACCGAGAGCCCCGTCACCGACAACGACGCTGACAACGAAGCCTAAAAAAATCCATCACCATTATTACCATTAATATAATTTATTTATTTTTGTTATTTATTTATTGAATTTTGTAACGTAGAAGTATTTTTTGCAGGGATGGAAAACTACGCAAAATAAAATAGGAATTGAAGGTAATTTTAAATAAAATACTACTTAATAAAGTAACACAAAAAGCTGTACTTTGCGAACCCAAAAAATCCACTTTTCTAACAACCACGCATTTTTTTAATTCCTCTTAATTTATACATTATTGTCGGGGGAAGGAAATATTTTGCATTTATTTGATTTACATGCCCGTTATTTTTTTTGGAAATTACACCTGCCGGAAAAACATAATTCCATCGAATAATAAAAAAATCGACTTACTGGTTCCAGCATAAAGCAATTTTCCGCAAAGACGATAAATCGTAATTTTCTTTCATCCATCGTAAATCCGCCATAAAGGGGGCGTGCGGGGTCTCTTAATCGCGCGATTAATCGAATGTATGAACGTATCCAATTATCGTTTTCGCGAAACACTAGCGAGATGGCGATCTCGAGTTTGCGAACTAGGAAACCGAGTCAAAAGCCTCGGGTCCGCCGTATGCAAATACGTAACGTTGATACGAGGCCTTCCACGCGGAATCAACCGACCTTTGCTCCGAAATTTTCAATAATTTTTATCTCGCAAAGTGCGAAGCGTAAAAATCTGAAAAAAATCACCTAGTCTCCCGCGATAGTTGTGAATCTCGTGAAAAATCGGCCGAGCGATCGTACCGACGTCAGACCGGAAATCAATGTCCAGTAACCAAAGAGCGACTAAATGTGGAACGTCTGCGTCGTGAAAAAAAAATCGCAACTCGAAAAGCACCAACAATAAAAATCTGCAAAAATTACCAAGTGCGAGACGAGTCCTGAGAATGGCTGAAAAAAATCGGCAGCCATATAGCGATCGCGGGGCCAAGTCGGCGATCGACTTTGTCCGGAAAGGCTCGTGCACGGTAGATGTACACACCGCGGAATGGTTCTGCGGGACATTAGAAACAACGGTACCGACATAACCGTACGGAGAACATAAAGTCCCGATTCCTCGCCGATACGATATCGTTACGCTCGAGCGACTCCGCGTGTAGCACTTCCCATCGTCGTCGTTGTCGTCGTCGACCCACGTATATATCGAGATCCTTACGTAACGTCATCCCATAATGCAGACAAATAAATATACCAATATTCACATAACGCCTAAACCCAAACGTAGCTGAAAAAAAATCCGAAATTTTTTATTAATAAAAACATGATTAAATAAATATCATTTAAATGATATTCTTATTATATCATTAATTCATTATAATGTAAATATATTATACGAATTACAGTATTATATAAATAAATAAATGTTATTCCAATATATCATTAATATAATTTAAAAAAATATATAATTAGTCAAAGAAAAATAAAAATTAAATAATCGAATTAAATAAATAATTAAATTAATTATCACCATTCATATTGGTGATAATTTCAATAAGGGAAAAAATAATCAATTGGCGTATCGTTGTTGATAATTATTCCTATTCGTGAATTAGTTACTCCCAGTCTTTAATAAATTTAAAAAAAAACAAAAGTAGAAGCGAAGCCAGGGGGGCGATGATCGGGGGCTCGTTATAGGAATGGATTATTCCTCGCGCGAGTACGATGACGCACAAAGTTGAAACAAGCCGAGCGAATGATTATTGGAGCATATCAAAGAGAGGCCGTCTCCCTCGATTCGCTTCGTTAGTCACTCCACTTTTATTTTTTATTCTTCTCGTTGTTTTTATTGCCCGTTTTTTTCTGCAATTTTATTTTTCGCAGCGTCAAGCAGCTCCCTCGTCCTCTTGGCCAAATTGGTGGAAGCCTCGGGGCGTTTTAGACCGTGAGCAAAAAGGGAAGAAAGAGACCGCGAAGGGGATGAAATTTCGGGTGGTTAATTGCGAAGCAATTTCTCGGCGATGCGGTCGAAATAACTCGTGGGGGAATTTTCGATCGGCGAAAAAAAAATGGGAAATTTTTATTTATTTCATCGATAATTTTTTTATTTTTATTTTAACGAACATCATTTATGTTATCGATTATTATAATTTAAAAAATTTTTTTTCTTAATTTTTTTATTTTCTTTCTATCGTCGAGACATCTTTTGGAGCAATTTTTCATCGACGAAAACAATTTGGCAATTAATTTCGTAATTTTTCTTAAATGCAATACAAATGTTTATTAAAAGTGAAAAATCATTTTTAAATCGTTCGAAGGCTCCCCAGCGAAGAATTCCTTTTTCTCCATCATTATTGTGTATCGGGAATATCCGAACGATTATCATAAATTCCTCTCGCTTTATATCGCCGCACGGTGCTCGTTGAATTATTTAAATAATTGAAAGGACGGCCTAGATCGACCACCTACTCTTCAGGACCTCCACGCTCGCTCCAATTCAATCTATCTTTTTTCTTATCAATTACGCAATAAATACTAATACTACATTTCAATAGGTCATCGTAAAATGAAGAATTTTTTTTTAATAAAATGTGCAGATGTAAATTTTTTGACCGCGCACCGCGGGGTTCCTCGTGTTTGATTTTTCGCAAGGGTGAACCGAACGAAGATCGTATCGTTTATACGATGCGTGCGTGTGCACGGGCCTTCGTTGTTTGCCGTTCATTTTCTCCTGTTATTGGCTACGAAATTCCCATCGTCGTTATTTCGGGAGTGCCGAAAGGGAAAGCCACGTGACCGTTCGCGTCGCATCAATATTATCCTTAACGCTCGATCGCGTACCGATCGAATCCCTTTTCGGGGCGACTCTACGCACCTACGGGGCCTTTTACGTGTAGTAGAACGACCGAACCGATTTCGGAATTACTTGTGCGAAAATAATTATCATAAAATGTATTTCGGGTCGGAGACGAGAGGCGTATTGTGAGAGATTTAAAACAGGCATTGTGGTACCCTCGGCGGAAGAAATAGAAAAAAATGGAAATCATTGAAATATTAAAAATAATTAAAATCATCAAAATCATCGAAGTAATTGAAATCATTAAAATCGTTAAAATCATTAGAAACATTGAAATCATTAAATCATTAAAAACATTAAAATCATCAGAATCATTAGAATCGTTAAAATTACTAAAACTAGCAATATTATTGAAATCAGTCATGTAATTCCAAACATTGAAATCGTGAGAATCGTTAAAATCATTAAAATTACAAAAACTAGTAACATCATTAAAACCATTAAAATCGTTAAAATCATTAAAATCATTAACATCACGAAAATCATTAAAGTCATTAAAATCATTTAAAATCGTTAAAATCATTAGAAACATTCAAATCATCATAATAATTAAAATCATTATGATCATTAGAATTATTAAGACTAGTAATATCACTGAAATCATTGAAATTAGTAATCTCAATAAAAACACCAAACCGTTAATAATCATTGAAATCAATAACATTATTTAAATGATTCGAACCATTTAAATCG
>CALYCA010000433.1:0-20783 GCA_944452715.1 Ophion slaviceki | reverse complement strand
GGAGAGGGAGAGAGGCTAACGCGAGCAGAGATGCGAACTCGGGGTTAGGATATATAGCGAAGTGGTCGTAGCCGTACTATAGCAGGCTCCCTCGTAGAGGGTAGTGGAGAGAACGAGAGAGGAAGAGAAAGAGAGAGAGAGAGAGAGAGAGAGAGAGAGGCAGGCGATAGCGGCGCTGCGGCGTAACGACGCTATAACGCGAGCCGCCGGGTGATTACCTACCACCTCTGTCCCTCTCTACTTTCGCTTCAGCTCCCTCTCACACTTCCTCACGTCTCTTCATCCAACAGTAGCGGCGGTATGCCACACCGCCGGGCTCGAGCTTGGCGAGTAGCAACGGCGCGCGTCACGCCGTCACACCGCCATGGCGGGAAGCACCGGTAGCGTTTCCAGTGCGCCACGCCGTCCAAACACATCCAATTCGCCCTCCGCCTCGCTCTTTGTCCCTCCCTCGCGACCAAGCCGGTGCAAAGCCGCACAGTCGGCGTGTGCCAAACCGGGGCCACGCCATTTTACTCCCTCACAAAACTCGTGGCCCTCGGTGCTGATGCTGAGAGGGAAAGAGACGGGGGGAGAGCGAAGGAGAGAGTGGTTCCCTGTGGATTGAAGCGAGAGAAGGTGTGGGTGGTGAGTTCGTCGCGGCAGTGCTGTAGAGTGGTAGCAGACAGTATTGGTGGTAGCAGTAGTAGTGGTGGAAATATAGTATACTGCCGCGGTGCTCTCAGTGCGTTTCTCTCTCTCTCTCTCTCTCTCTCTCTCTCTCTCTCTCTCTCTATCTTTCTCTCTCTCTCTTTTTCGCTCTACACTCGAGATGTGGCGTGCTTCAACTCATCCCTCGAGCTCCCGCTTTCCTTCTCTCTCGACTCTCTCGATCACCGTACATTTCTCGCTCTTTCGCTCGCAAAAGCTCTCACTGCCTCAGAGGAGTCCTCCTCTTTCGGTTTCCTTCCTCGCTCGCTTTTTTCCGTCCTTCTCTCTCCGTTCTCACTCCCTCTCTAGCTTTTTCGTGTACCGGCAAACTACACCGTATTTCTCACCCTTCGTATATATATATATATATATATATATATATATATATATATATATATATATATATATATATATATATATATAAAGGTTACCGTGCACCACCAGAAGTGATCCGCGACTGGCCTCGACGCTCTAAACGCGCCCGGCGCCCTCGTAACGACGTCGCCAGGGACGCTGAGAGGGGGGGGCGAGGCAACGAGGGAGAGAGGAGAGAACTATCCTTCTCATTTTCCCTGCTCTTGCTTGCCACATATACCTAAAGATATACAGTAACACGACGTACGTACTTGCCGCTCCGCAAGCTCGTTCCACCGACTACATCCCCGAGTGCCACGGCGAAGGAGAGCGAGAGAGCGAACCGTTATAGCATCGAAACGGTCGCGTCGCCCTCGTTAACCCTTATCCGGACGAGGCGAGACCGTCCGACTCACAACCACCACTACCACTGCTCCTCTATACACGTATACAGCCATACCGCAGCGAGCGCCGCAGCGTGCGCTCTCTCGCTCCAGAAGAGAGAGGAACAACCAAAGTATGGGAAGGCATGATGAGAGAGAGAGCGAGAGAGTTGGAAGGAGGAAGAAAGACGAAAAAGGCACGTTTTTGGACTGGGGGAAAAAAACATCCCTGGAAGATCTTGGCCCTTAAACGGATGTACATTTATAAAAGCGTGGGCGTGCGTTTATCAGGAATATTCGAACTGTGCTTACCTCTTTGAGAATTGATGAAGCGCTTGAAATCTCGGCTTGAAGCAATAGGTCTTCTATAGTCTAATATATTTCTTATTTTTTTGTGTCTCCTATATTCTAATATTTTTATAATTTTTTTATGTTTTCTATACTCTAATATTTTTCGAATTTTTCTGTCTTCTATATTCTAATATTTTTCTAATTTTTCTATGTCTTCTATATTCTAATATTTATCGAAATTTTTTATTTTTTCTATATATTAATATTTTTCTAATTATTCTATGTCTTCTACATTTTAATATTTTTCTATTTTTTCTATATCTTCTATATTCTAGTGTTTTTATAATTTTCTGTCTTCTATATTCTATTTTTTTCAGTCTCAGAATTTGAAAAAAAAAAACATTAAGGGAGACTTTGTGCTTGAAATTTTCAAAAAATCAATTGGAGCTCAACATGAGCAGCTAGAAGAAGAGGAGGGATGCCTCTATGGACCAGGCATTGCCGATTAGCCGTAATTATAAACACATTTGTGTAGACACATTACAAAACTTTAAACGCGTTTTTCTCGATAACACGTTTTTAAAAATGGCTGACATTCTCCTGACCGCTGTAATTAACATATTCACGGAATGACGGATCGTTTTTTCGATAGATACATTTTTGCATTTGTTATTTATCTTTTTATGCGAAAAAAGCGAAAATTCGATTTTTTTTAAATTGCCGCCATTTTCCGAAATTTGTACTAAACGAAAAACCCATCCGTCATTCCATGACCAAAGGGTCACAGATTGATAATATGCTTTGTATTTGTGTTTCAGATCAACAAAGAGGGGGCAGTGATGTCAGCCGTTTACCTCCCGCGATTTGAGGACCTGTTTTCGCGGAGCTGCAATGGCCGGCATTTTGGTTTTTTTTATTTATTTTTTAACGTTCTGTATATCATCAATAAAAGCAAGAAAAAAACCGCACTCAAAAAGCTTTACTCGTTTCCTTAAAAAAAAATAAAATGTAAACACCTGAAATATCGCACTCCAAGGACAAAGTCTCTGTTAATTGGACGTGGTCTTTCGTGAATAGAAATCGTTATCGGTCATACGGATGATGAAGTCTGTCATTGCTTGCGTCAACTACTTGATACAAATTTTCAAACACACGAATATTGGTGTTTGAAGGAAAAGAGAAGTTTTCGGCTGTGATGTCGATCACAGGCTTAATTTATCGACCCAATCGGTAGATGGATAATTTATTAATGAGAAAAAGAGGTGGCAATTTTTCGTATACGCCTCGCACTAATGTCTCGAAAGGAATGTCTTTCCAAAAGCCATACGGTTTCGTGTACTAATTTCGGATAATTTTACGTTTTAACGCCTGTCAATGCGGGCCCATGATCGAGTCGTATTCAAACTGCCAGACGATCAAATATTTTAACGATGATTTTATTCGTATAACGTATGAATGTCTCAGCAAATTACAACAGCGATTGGATAATAACGATAATCGGCTGTCTCACAGTTTTCGGTACAAGTAGTGGAAAACAAACCACGCGGAAATTCACGGCACCTGTTTATGCAAACTGGCGGTTTTGGCAAGCTTTGGAATATCGAGGAAAAGTAAATAGAATTTTGTCTTTAAATCGGAGCACATGTAGGAAGAATATCAGTGGCAATCGTCAGGTGATAAAAGTGACTGCCAGTCAAATAATTTTTACCTGTGTAAAATAGTTTTTTTCTTCTTCTTTCATTCGTCTGTCTTTCGCGGAAGACCAGAATGGGTAACTTCTCGAATGTCCAGTTATTAAGGAATCGAGAGACACCACTGTGGTGAAAAACATCGAACTTTTGTGTATTTTCTCAAAGTATATATATATTCAAGCATATGTGAAAAAATGGTAAAGTTAAAATATTGAAAATTGTCCGCGTTGCAGTCGTTTTAGTGAGAGCAGGTAGCGCGCCGATTTTTGTTTACTAAATTTTTCGACAAGTGTCCGATTTAAAATAAAAAAAAAATCAAAATTATCGTAATTGCAGTTGCCGTCGTTATACGTAGCCATTTTTTTCAATTCAGTATTTTTTCAGCTCCCGAATGTAAGTAAAAATTTTACCAAAATTACACTTCTCTTTTTAAACACTTGCCATTTTATAACAGTTTTATTTCGAAAAAACGGCTACCTACAACGAGAACTACACGAATATCGACAACTCCAAAAAATTAAAGGAATAGAAAATTTCTTAAATTTGTTTAGTTTCTTTTTAAGCGCTGTATCTGTGTGAAAAATGGTGGTATCGAGATGAAAAAAAGCATTTTGAAGCTTCAATTTTCTTGTTTTGAAATCTTTTGGCAACAAATTTTTGTGAGCTACGGTTGTCGCGCAATCATAAAAAATAGAGGGAAAAAAATTTTTCCATTTTTTCTTGTTTTTTATCAAGAGTTCACGGGCTCGAGAATTTTTTTTCAGTTACACCAATATATAGGTCAGTTGGCTTATTTATTCAGCTTCAATTTGGTTTTTTTTTAAATCTGGGCACGTCAATTTTTTGCTGAGATATCCGACTTTGAATGAAAAAGTTCTTTTTGTCTTTGATCACCGAAATCTCAGCAACCAATAATCGCACAGGGACTTAAGGTCAGCTTTTAAAACTAGAATAAATTTTCTACAAGACCTTTCTATAGACTTGCGAGAACATTTTTTTTTCATCGTTATCATTAATTTGAAAACCAAAAAAATGACTCTTTATGGTTTGTTTGGGTAAATCTACCACTACTTTACAAATATTAATGGGAAGATTAATGAGAGATCGCTAGAGTTTCGGCTTCGGTCCGGCCAGTGAAGGACTTCCAAGGTTATCGATGGAAATAAGAAATTATGTTTCTTTACGTTTCGGCCCTCTGGTTCGGGTCCTCTTCAGAATATGTATATTTAATTTTCCCTGTATAAACAGTGATACACAGTATTTTACAATTACGTAATATCTAGATGTTGTGTTATTTTGTGTGACAATCATATTGGTTCTGTTTTAACTATAATTATATACATGAAGTATGGATGACGACTTTTATTGCGTTGCTTAGTGTTATGTGTAAGTATTGGTGTGTAAAATGTACGGAGTGTGGAGAAAATATAAGAGTGCGATATGGTATTTTACTAACCTCGAAGTAGTGAAATTTCGGATTTTTTTAAACACATGTTTGGAAAGAAGTTGTAACAAACAGAGACATTATTTGTGAATACAAATAATGTTCTGTGAAAGGTACTCAGTAGATGGAGTTAATATCGTTTATGGGCGATTTTATCTGATCTGTAATAGATAAGTAGTTATGGGTTAATTTTTATGTATCACTATTGAGAATTTAGGTATAAGGATTTGATCTAATAAAAGTTTTAATGAGTAGTCAAGAACTCTGGTAATTACCGGTTGAGTTTGTTCTTAAGAGTGTGTTATCTTTCCAAAATGAGTAAAAAAACTCGAATTATTTCATTGGTTCGTTACATTTTGCGTTGTGTAGCGGACAGGAGTTCGAGAGAAACTAAGTGATATAGTGTTTTCGGGTGGCATATTCGAGTCTCTGTGCTATGAATTGGGGGAGAGATCATGCTCGCAGTGACGTGTCAATGAGAATAAATTAGGTGCGCCAAGTTAGGGGTATTTAAAATTAGTTTGTGATGTCATTAAAATTAGCTTATCGTGTCAAAATGTTAGTTCGTTTATCATGTCGATACTTTTAAAATTGTTATGTGAGGTAAAATATGGTAGTGTGTTGATAGTTATATAATAGAATTGTAGATTGAGCTAAGATTTTTTATGTCACTTCTAAAATTTATGGCGTTGGGGTGTGCTTTAATTTGTATCATTTCCATGATTAATCTTTTTTTGAGCCAACTCTCATTGTTTAGTATTTTTGTGTTATCGAATTGAAAGTCATGTTTATGTTCTATTGCATGTTGTGCTAAGGCTGTGTGTATTTCGGTAGTGTGTTTTATGCTATTTTTGTGTTCTTTTATTCGGGTTTCAAGATATCTTTTAGTTTGGCCTATGTAAGTGGCGTCGCAATCTTTGCAGTCGATTTTATACACGATGTTGGATATTCGATTATTGTTGATTTTGTCTTTCGTGGAACCAATGATGGATGAAATATTGTGTTTATTGTTTGTAACTAATGTTATGTTGTATTGTTGGAAAAGACGCATTAGTTGGTGATGTATGTTTTTTGTGTAGGGGAGATTTATTATTCTAGAGGAGTCAAAACTATTGTTGTTCGTTTTTTGTTTGTTGATTATGGAAACTCGATGTTTTATTAATTTGTCTGTGAAGGAGGTTGGATAGCAATTTTTTGTCATTGTGTCGCAGATGAGTTGGAGATTTTCTTTATGAAATGAAGGGTGAGATAGTTTTATTGCTCTGTCAATCAACATGTAGATTATGGCTTTTTTTTGTGAGAGTGGGTCGTGTGAGTAGAAATTTATGAATCTGCCAGACCAAGTTGGTTTTCTATACCAATTTGTAATAATTGAATTTTGTTTACGGATTAGTAGTAAGTCAAGAAATGGGATTTTGTTGTCTATTTCATTTTCCGATGTAAATTGTAGTTTTGGGTTATAGGCATTAAAAATCTTTTTGGTGGATTCTAGTTTGTTAGTTGGTAGAGCAATAATAATATCGTCGACGTATCTTTTATATAACGGCAATGAGAACTTTAATTTTTCTAGGCAACTTGTTTCAAGGTCGATCATGACTATGTTGGATAGTATTGGGGCTAGAGGTGATCCCATGGGTAATCCTGAGATTTGTTGGTAGATTTTGTCTTGGAATGTGAAAAAGGTTGAGAACATGATATATTCTATGGCTTTAATAATTTCGTGTAAGGGAAACGCATTTGAGAATAAGTTTGATCTTTTTTGTAGGCTGTGGATAACTAGTGGTAATGGAATGTTGGTGTAGAGAGAAACGACATCAAATGAGAATAGTTTATAGTTGAGTGGGATTGAGAGGTTGGAAAGTGAGTGTTTTAAGTGGAAGCTGTCTTTGACGTGTGAGTTGGTCGTACTGATTAGTTTAGAGAGTTTTGATTGAATGAATTCAGCTAATCTGTGTGTTGGGCTATTTATGGATGATACTATTGGACGAAGTGGATAGTTTATTTTGTGAATTTTTGGTAGGCAATAGAGACGGGATAAGTTGCAATTTTCAGCTTTTAAATATTTATATTTCGATTCATCTATGATTTTTAGGGATTTCCATCTAGAGAGAATGTTGTTGATACCTTTTTGTAGAGAATTGATGGGATTTTTGTTTGTTAGTTTGTAAATTGTAGAATCTGCAAGTAATGCATGGGTTTTTGTGATGTAATCTGATTTGTTTAAAATGACTGTTGTATTTCCTTTGTCTGCTCGTGTAACTAAGAGTTGAGGGTTGTTTTTCAAAAATAAAGATGTGTGTTTTATAATTTGGTTGGTGTTGGAGAATGATTTGGGGATATTTATTTTGTTTAAGATTTTGCTGAATCTGCTTCTAATTTCAATTTGTCTAGGCTTGTCAAGTAGAAAATCCAGTTTGGCGTCGAGTTCTGAAATAGATTTGTGGATGTGAGTTTTTATGTTTGAGAGTTTAAGGTAAGGGAAACAGAATTTTTCCCCTAGAGACAGGAAAGTGGAAATGTGTAGGGGAATGTCTATATTGGATAGATTTATGAGCCAGTCTTTACTTTTGTTCAATGTGGTTGTTGAGTTTATATTTTGCAAAGGATCGGTGGGAAGAATGTTATTTGTGTTATGTTGATTATTGGTGAGTGATGAATATAGAATGTTGTGATTTTGTGTTGTTTGATTAGTATTTTGACGATTTAAGTGATGTGTTTTGTTGTGGTCTAAATGTGTTTGTGATGATATTGTTTTTAAAAATTCCTCGTGGTTAAAAATGTGATGGTGTATGTTTTTGGTTCGTTGAAATCTGAGATTTTGTAGTTTTTTTTGGTGAACTTCATATGAGAGTTTTGATAATTTATTTAGTTTTGTTTGTTCTAAGGTGAAAAATCTTTCTTTAATATTGTTTGGAGTCTTGTTGATTGTTTTTGTGTTCTTTTCAATTTTTTTGTTCAGGATTTTGTTCAGGATTTTGTTCAGGAAGATTAATGATTTCAGGTTTTTTTTTCAGCTTAATGTACCCCCAATAGCCCTGTAAATTTTCAAATTGATCCATCGAACCGTTTTTCCGAACCGATTGATCACAGTTTTACAAAACTATTAAAGGAACAAATGCATTGTTCCTAAACATCGTGTAATCATTTTTTCATTTCAAATTTTCATTGAAGGTCGGATATCTCAGCGAAAAAATTGACGTAGAGAGGCCAAAAACACAACCGAATTGAAGCTGAACAAACAAGCTAACTGACCTATACATTGATTCAACTAAAAAAAATTGCGAGCTCACAAATTCTTTAACGGGGTCCTCTAGTTTCTCGGCTGTTTTTTTACGGCTTTTTCAATAATTTTTTACGGGCAAAGCATGGAAATAATCAATCTCATTGTTTTTGCATAATCTTTATTAACATTTAAATAAGCTTTACAAATTTTTTGAAGTCAAAATATATAATAGAATAAACGTTATAGTGGCCGACAGGAAGACATCAAGTAAAAGAGGTGCTTGACGGTGACCAAAATTGCGGCTGTTCTGCTTATCTGAAATCAAAAAACCAAACGGCATTTTAATCTTCATATTTAAGACTAGCGATTGAACTAGAGTGAATTCTAAATTACAAAAATTGACTGTTTTATACACTTTTGAAAATTACGTTCGATTTTTTACTCATTTTTTCTTAAGTTTTTCGCTCGTACAAAAAAAAACTATCGAAGCAATCATGATAATCCTAGTTCAATCGCTGGCTTATAACATATAAGGATGCTGTATAAATTTGAACAAGATCGGTGCAATAGTTTCTGAAACATCGTGGTCACCGTTTCGAAAAATGGTGTTTCGAGAAAAACGCGTTTGAAAGTTCGCGCATGTGATTTATACTTGTGAACCACTTCGAATTTCGAAAAATCCTTTGGCACACATTTTCTACACATGTTGTAGATGTGAGAAACTAGAGGACCCCGTTAAAAAAAATTGAAAAATAAATTCTCTCGCTGTTTCTTATGATTGAGCGATAACCGTGGCTCACAAAAAATGTTTGCTAAAAGATCTCGGAATTAAAAACTAGAAGCTTCAAAATTCTTTTTTTTTCATCTCGATACGACCATTTTTCATATAGATACAGCGCTTCAAAAAACACTAAAAAAATTGAACACATTTTCTGTTCCTTCCATTTTTTGGTGTAGCAGATATTATAAAACTTTTTTATTTTTATCTTCCAGACCAACCATTGTCAGTTTATCGATCCGGCCGTTGAACCACATTTTTTACACAGAAGCTCTATAATGTCTCAATAATATAGTTAATTTTTTTTTATTTAAAAAAAAATTCATACGAAATAAGTTTGATGTATGCTTATTAACATACCTTTTTCCAAATTCCAATTAAATAATCTAATAGACAACAAAATTCGGAAAAACGACCTTTTTCGGCCTGTCACAGTGGTGTTCTCCCATAAGCTCCACTTCATTCTATTCGTAGTACTTTTTATTCGCAGGAAAATTAAATCTTCTGGCGATAATTTCGGCAGTACTCGTTGGTGTCGCAGCATGTTTACCAATGGTGACCAAAATGAACGAATACAGTTGTCATCGACATTTCTATTTACGGCAGCATATTCTGATTGAATTATTCAGTTTACAGCAAAGCCGATGACGCCCTGTCGACAAGGACCGAAAGACTACTGTAATCACGAAAGTTCGCGGAAACTGTGTGAGGTAAATTGGAAAAAGAAATTAAATGAAAAATTCACGTCTACATCGTTGCGACTATCACATTATATTTCGACACTCGTCTACCAGGTGGGCAACGAATGCGCAAATCTGATGCTTCGCGGACCCTGCTCAGACCCCGAAGAATATTGCCGCACAAAGGAATCAGCTGTTACTTGCGACGTAAGCTTTCGTCAAATTGTTGTTGGGCGTACATTCGTTGAGATATCAGAAGATTTGGTGACTCTGAATATGAATTGCATTGAAATCCAATGATAATCACTTCAACATTTTTAACGATTCTTATTGAAGAGTATTAAATATTTTCATTTTTATTGAATTCTTATTGGACCGCACTGAATATTACTATTAATTGCGTCGTTGGAATGCAACGATAACCACTTGACATTTTTTGAACATTCTTATTGGACAGCAGCGTTTGGAATCTGCAATTAAACATTTCAAACAATAACAAAAATAAAGAAATAAAAAAAAATGTCGATACTTTCCGACGGTGCAAACTTTACCATAATTTTTTATCTTGCAAAGTGCATTACTTTGTCGTTTATTTGACTGTAAACGTTAGAACATTCATAAGTATGGGCCATGAGTTTTCACTATTAATTACCATTCATCTTTCTCTCGAATTTTGACTCTAAAGTTTATGTCTATAAACCTTAAAATGCAAATGACGCCAAAGCGTTGATTTTTTGTCTGCTGTATACGAACAAAGTTTTTCATACTCAGGTTAACTTTCCGTTGACACACTTACCACTGGCCGAGATTTTGACACACCGGGTCAATTTGACCCGAATGGTACTTCATCCACCTGCCACCAAGAACCCTTTGGCCGGTTTTTATTTAAGGCGTTACCCCCACTTGTAGCGCAAAAAAGGCCTTTTTTATGATTTTTTTAAAGAAAACTACAAAACTTTTTAAATCGATCAATATACCATCTTAAAGAACACATCTTGAAGAACTTTCAGTAATTTTTTTATTGAAAAATATTACATTGTTTAGTGGCAAATGGCCGTCAATGAAATGATGTTTTTATATACACGGTTTGCGGTGACCAACATTGCGGCGAAGTGGATCATCTGAAAAAAAATGCGGATGGATTTAGTCAAATATAAGTATAAACTAGTCTTTAATCGAAGGATTTTAAAAAATATTCATTTTTCACAAAATGGCGGACAGTCAAAGTTAATCGTTCGATTTTAACGAAAAAAACGGCCGTTTTTTGGCTATAAAACGGTCATTTTTTTTCGAAAAAAAAAATCGAACGATTAAAGACTACATTTTTATGTATTAAATAAGCCTGCAAAATTTCAAGAAGATCAGTTCATTAGTGTTCGAGTAATCTTAGTCACCGACTTCAGAAATGCCATTTTGAGAAAAACGCGTTTAAAGTTTCAATTTCAGTTTACACGAAGAAAATATTTTTTTTTGTAAACTTACATAGAGTCATCTATTCCGGGCCCATACTTCTGTATGGGCCCGGATACTTCAAAAAATACTTCAAAAAAATGCAAAAAAAAATCGATTTTTTCAAAATCGCAAGTGGGGGTAACCCCGTAAAACAAAATCAGCACTACACTTCCAACACTTTTTAATACGTCTGCATAACGGCAATTCGAAAAATATAAAATTCAATCGCTTTAAAAATCAATTGAAAACTTCCAATTTTTACGACCCAGTGTGTAAACGGACAGCTAACAACGACCTCTCACAATTTTGTTTGGCTCCATGAAAAACCTGTCGCTTTCTGCCTGCAATCGTCGCGGAAGGGGTGATCGGAGATCCGAATTAACATACTCTTAATGGATTATCAAAAAAAAAACCAATTCTTCACTTCCGTGTTTCGCAAATCGAAATCTTTTGCAGAAAGAAGCATATTGTTTGACTTGGCCTGCCAATGACGTCACTGCGGTTAGGATCGACCGTCCTATGTTTTGAAAGGGTTGGGGGAATGCGTCAACGAAGAGCTTGCCACGGGATCATGATCAGCCGCGACCTTGCATTCCCATAAAAACGATATGAACAAATGTAGAATCAAACAAAATATGAAAAATATATCGGAACATTTTCGAAATTTTATTTACCCTCAATCATCGAGAAATCAGTGAGTCGTTTAACGAGGGATGATATTGTGGGTGGAGCCTGGTTTGATACAAATACCGAGCCATCCGTCGCGCCAGGGTTATTTTTTTCCCAAAGCCGACGACGCAGTCGGTGTAGGATCTATAGATTGTACTTTGGGAGCTTCCAAAGGGTGCTCTAGAAGGGATGGGGTATGCTGACCCCAAAGATCGCCGGAATTATAAACTGGCACGAGCCCTATGACGATCCCACCCAAACATATAAGTGTGCGTGCGTGCGTGCGCGCGCGCGTGTGTGTGTGTGTGTGTGTGTACGGTGTGTGTGATAGTGTGTATGTGTACGGTGTGTGTGATAGTGTGTATGCGAGGGTGTATGTGTGTAGGGTGTGTGTGAGGGTGTGTATGTGTGTACGGTGTGTGTGTGTGTGTGTATGGTGTGTGTGAGGGTGTGTATGATGGTGTCTATGTGTGTAGGGTGTGTGTGAGGGTGTATAGGTGTACGGTGTGTGTGATAGTGTGTATGTGAGGGTGTATGTGTGTACGGTGTGTGTGATAGTGTGTATGTGTGTAGGGTGTGTGTGAGGGTGTATATGTGTACAGTGTGTGTGATAGTGTGTATGTGAGGGTGTATGTGTGTAGAGTGTGTGTGAGGGTGTATGTGTGTACGGTGTGTGTGAGGGTGTGTGTGTGAAGGTGCGTGTGTGAAGGTGTGTTTGATGATGTGTGTGATAGTGTGTGTGTGTGATTGTGTGTATGTGTGTAGGGTGTGTGTGAGGGTGTATGTTTGTACGGTGTGTGTGATAGTGTGTATGCGAGGGTGTATGTGTGTAGAGTGTGTTTGTTGGTGTGTGTGTGTTGGTATGTATGTGTGAGGGTGTGGGTGTGAGGGTGTGTGTTTGATGGTGTGTGTGCGTGATGGTGTGTATGTGTAAGGGTGTGTGTGTGTGTGCGTGTATGTCTGAGGGAGAGACTGGAGTCGCGCACAGCTCGAAAATCCGGGCACAAGAGAGGCCGGAGGGTAGAGGATGAAACAATTGTAGCGTGTAAATTGAAGGGTCGCGAGCGGGCTGGCCTCGCACACGGCGAAAGAGGGTGCGTGTGGCGTTGATACCGAGGGGTGAGCCGGCTCGATGCGAGGCTTGGAGAGCATGTCGCGCGTACGATTTTGGAACGCGACGCGACGAGAGAGAAGAAATGACTGGGGATGGGGCGCTTGAGCGAAGCGTGGCTCTTGCCGAGGGGGATGGGCCAAACGCAGTGGCGAGGCAAATGGGCCAGAAAGGCACCGAACCGCCCCCTCAGATACCCCATCTACATCACCCCTTGAGCTCTCGCATTTACGTGGATGATACCTGTGTATGTGCTTGTGTACATACATATCGCGAAAGTATATTTTAGACTCGTTATGCGATGTTGGCACATCTGGCTGTTCCTACGGTGGGCCTTAATATTTTACGAAACGAATTGTCAATTTTGGGGTTGGGTGGGTCTTACCTTACAAAGTGTTGGTTTTGAGCGACAAAGGCTGCAGTTCGTTGATAAAAAAACTGCGCATCGAATTGAAAAATTCCTGTGGTCAAGCACTACTTTTTGATATGTGAAAAAAACTTGTAAAATTTGAAGTTGATCGGTGTGGTGGTATATGAGATATCGTGGTCGCCGATTTTGAAAAAGTTATTTTGAGAAAAACGCTTTTAAAATTTTAGGTCGGGTTTATACGTGAACAAAGTGTCATTTAAAACACTTAAATAAAAACATCGATGCCAGGCCCATGTAATGAGCCATTTGCAGTGGTAGCAGCAGCCTCCAGAACTTCAATTTGCTGCTGTCTGCGGAGCACTTTTCCTTCTGCCTGTTACATTAAGGGGTTACATACAGTCAGGAGGCCCAAAAAGATCGATTTTTCAAGATTTTTTTCGAGAAGACCTTTATCTATTGACGTAAAAATTTGTACACATATTATGGCAACTTTTAACTGTATTTTAACATTTTTTTATTTGTAAGAATGATTATTTTGAAAGCTGCTATAGCTGATCTCCGGGAGCACCTCTGAAAAAAGGGTCTTGCGGTGAGCACGATATCTCTGGACTGGATCATCCAAAATGAAAAAAACCAAAAATATTTCGTTAATATAATGGATTATCTTGTAATTGATCGAAGGAATAAGCAAAATAATAATTTTCGACAAAATGGCGGTTTCTCAACAAAAAAAAATCGATTTTTGATAAACATTTAGGTCTCAAATTATTTATAAAATGGAAAATATTTATCGGTGAGAAAAAACCTTCGATTAATTACTAAAAAATAGACTTGAAAAGATTGCGTTAAAATTTGAGACTGATCGGTTCAGCCGTTTCCGAGAAATCTTGCTCACCGACTTGAAAACAGTTTTGAGCAAAACGCGTTTAAAATTTCAAAAGCACTTTCGAATGCTCTGACACGTTATTACAAATGTGCGTGTAACTTCGAGAATAATCGCCGGATTGACAAGAAATTTTCTGTGTGTTTACTTAAATATGTGTACATTACGAAAATAAAATTTAAAAAATAGATTTTTCGGAAATTTTAACTGTATATAACCCCATAAAACACTTAAATGAAATCATTGATGCCAGGCCCATGTAATGAGCCTTTTGCAGTGGTAGCCTCCAGAATTCCAATTTGCTGTTGTCTGCGGAGTACTTTTCCTTCTCGCCTGTTAGATTGACCATGGCATTTGGCGGTCCGCACGCGCTTCTCATCTTCTTCAATCACGTACGTCTGAGCCTTACGTTACAGTGAATTGTACGCCGAAAATGATCTCACCTCGTTTTAACGAACTGGTAAGGCAAGTACTCGCTGCGGGCACCATTTAGCCTTTTTTTGGCCACTTCTTTCTTGCTCTTTAATACTTATTTGTATTTTTATTTTTACTTTGAAACGCGTTATTTTTGTTTTTCTTTATATTATATAGATTTCATTTTTTAATGCCTATCTTTGGTTTGAGTTTCTTTCGGTTTTCGAAATTTTTGTACCATTTTATTTATTTTCTATTGGCGATTTTCATTCACTGGCGTATTCGATATGCTTTTTTAATTTTATATTTCTTTTTTTGCTTTTGTATCGAGTCGCTTTTTTTTAAATTTTCTTCATATTGCACGAAGATCGAGGAATGTGTGCGGGAGAAAGTTTCGGCCCTAGAGCACTAATAGACCTAATGGTATTGAAGTTTTGCATCGTTGGATTGTAAAGAATTTTTTTTTTCGCGCTGCTAATTTTTTGCCACTTTTGGGCTAAAAGTATGACGGAAATATTTTTATATTTAGAAATTGCGTATTTGCAAATGTTCTTCTATTCCCATTATGATGATTAAAAATAAATACCTGGAATCGCCTTTTTTAAGGGGTTACCCGCACTTGCGATTTTGAAAAAATCGTTTTTTTTTATTGCATTTTTTTGAAGTATAAGTATCCGGGCCCATACTTCTGTATGGGCCCGGAATAGATAACTCTATGTAAATTTACAAAAAAAAATATTTTCTTCGTGTAAACTGAAATTGAAACTTTAAACGCTTTTTTCTCAAAATGGCATTTCTGAAGTCGGTGACCAAGATTACTCGAACACTAATGAACCGATCATCTTGAAATTTTGCAGCCTTATTTAATACATAAAAATGTAGTCTTTAATCGTTCGATTTTTTTTTCGTTAAAATCGAACCATTAACTTTGACTGTCCGCCATTTTGTGAAAAATGAATATTTTTCAAAATCCTTCGATTAAAAACTAGTTTATACTTATATTTGACTAAATCCATCCGCATTTTTTTTTCAGATGGTCCACTTCGCCGCAATGTTGGTCACCGCAAATCGTGTATATAAAAACATTATTTCATTGACGGCCATTTGCCACTAAACAATGTAATATTTTTCAATAAAAAAATTACTGAAAGTTCTTCAAGATGTGTTCTTTAAGATGGTATATTGATCGATTAAAAAAGTTTTGTAGTTTTCTTTAAAAAAATTCATGAAAAAGGCCTTTTTTTGCGCTACAAGTGGGGGTAACGCCTTAAAAAAGCCTTCAGATGCATCGCCTCATGCATCGACCACTCCCTCGAACAACTCAATTCAACCGAATATGGCATATCGGCACTCTTAAGGGGCTACACATACCTAGAGTACGAAAAAATGGCCACATTCCGAATTTTTACAAAAAGAAACTAATTTTTTTAAACATAAAGGTACATATATAGTGCCTTTGAAAAAAAAGAAAACAAAAAAACATAGTCACCGGCAGATGACGAAATTTTTTTCGCGACGTTTGGCGGTGGACGCTCTCCAGCTTAAACGGTCTATCTGAAATCTAAAAACCAAACGGGTTATCCAAGTTAACGATAAATACGAGTCGTTGACGATCGTCAATTTTCAATATCATTTTTTAAAATAAAGTGTCGACGAATTGAAACTTGAAAATACAAAATCTATGAAAAAAAGTCGTCATTTTAACGTAACTATTAAAAAATGAAGATCGATTTTGAAAAAAGTGAGATCGTTAACGGCCTTTAAGGCCTTAGGCCACAGTAACGGGTATAAAATCATGTGGGAATTTAACAATTTTTTTTTCGTATGAAAAAGTTGTTCACTCATAAAATTAATTACACATCTAATTAGTATGAATATCAAGCTGTTAGAAAATACATATTTTTTTCTTCGATGCACAAAATGGCCGACCACTCGAGACTTCTCGAAACAGCTTTTTTCCAATTGGCGTGACAAATAATTTCAACAATTTTCACTCGATTTACTTCAGATTTAGCAGTTATGTTCCTAATTGCATTTCGCAGAGAAGAACGTACGGAATTTCTGATTAATCGAAAAAATTTCATTTTACGAGCAGTTTATGAGCAGCTATAACGAAATTTTTCATTGAAAATTCATTTCTCAAGTTCAAATACCTACAACTTTTGAATAAAACAATATTTTTTCAACTCCGTACGTACTTCTCTAGGTATTATAATGTAGATTGACGAGCATTTTTGTGCTAGGTCAAATATTGTGGGTGCTAAATGTCACGCCGCGGAGCGCCTAAAAAAAGACAACAAAATAAAATATTAGTAGTCGGTCATTGTGTACATGGAAAAAAAAAATATATATATTTTTTATAACAGCTTGATATTCATACTAAATAGATGTGTAAATTATTTTATGAGTGAATCACTTTTTCATACGAAAAAAATGGTTGAATTCGCGCATGATTTTATACCCGCTACTGTGGCTTAAGGCCTTTAAATCGTCGAATCTCCGGTAAATTTGGAAATAATCCATCAAGTGATTCTCGAGGTATCAAGCCCACCGACTTTGAAAACAGTATCATCTGCCGGCGGCCATGGTTTTATTGTTTTTCTATATTTTTCGATGATTTTTTTAAGGCGTTACCCCCACTTGTAGCGCAAAAAAAGGCCTTTTTCATGAATTTTTTCAAAGAAAACTACAAAACTTTTTTAATCGATCAATATACCATCTTAAAGAACACATCTTGAAGAACTTTCAGTAATTTTTTTTTGAAAAATATTATATTGTTTAGTGGCAAATGGCCGTCAATGAAATAATGTTTTTATATACACGGTTTGCGGTGACCAACATTGCGGGGAAGTGGATCATCTGAAAAAAAAATGCGAATGGATTTAGTCAAATATAAGTATAAACTAGTCTTTAATCGAAGGATGTTAAAAAATATTCATTTTTCACAAAATGGCGGACAGTCAAAGTTAATGGTTCGATTTTAAAGAAAAAAAACGGCCGTTTTTTGGCTATAAAACGGCCATTTTTTTTTCGAAAAAAAGTCGAACGATCAAAGACTACATTTTTATGTATTAAATAAGCCTGCAAAATTTCAAGAAGATCGGTTCATTAATGTTCGAGTAATCTTGGTCACCGACTTCAGAAATGCCATTTTGAGAAAAACGCGTTTAAAGTTTCAATTTCAGTTTACACGAAGAAAATATTTTTTTTTGTAATCTTACATAGAGTTATCTATTCCGGGCCCATACAGAAGTATGGGCCCGGATACTTATACTTAAAAAAAAATGCAATAAAAAAAATCGATTTTTTCAAAATCGCAAGTGGGGGTAACCCCTTAAAGGCTCTCAATATATGTACCTTCGTATTAAAAAAAAATCAATACGAAGTTTTTCACCAAGCGTTTGCCAGAAAAAAATTCAGCATTTTCCATTTTTCGGGCCTTTGGTAGTCCTACCCTCATGTAGCCCCTCAAAGCGGCTCTAACGAAAAACACATCTCACGGATTTGTCCGTGGAGCATTGGATCGAGTTGTGCAGTAATGAGGGGCAGAAGCGTGGGCGCGAACCTCGTCGAATTCTCGTCAATCCAAAGGTCGAAACCGCCTCCGCACGCCATGCGCGAATAGTTCCAAGTTAATTGCTCTCTCGGGTAAACAGGCTGGACGTATTGGGCTCGCGGCTTGGTTCACCCGAGTCCCTCGTAGGGTTAATGCGAATGTAAGAATTCGCATCTTTGGCCATACCTTCGCATTTCTTTTCGCCACGACGTCGAGCTCGCTCGACGTAGCTGTCGTTCGAATATATATCGTCCCCACCAACAACGTTCTATTTCCGTATATCTCCTGTACATACGTATAATTATAGCGCAATGCGATATATAGTTTGGATCGTTGGGGGCGGGGGGGGGGGGGAGGAGGAAAGTTGGCGGGTAATGCGAATTTAGGCGAACGGGGTGGGGGAGAAGCGAGGAAGAGTAAGACCGATATGTATTGGATGGTTGCTTGTATATCAAGGGGGAAGATCGATGTCGGTCCCGCGGGATTTCGTTCTCTCGTGGTGTGAGAGCATGTCGTCGAGTGTAGAGTTACGAGCCGACGCGTCCTCTCGATGCTGCTTGGCCGAGACGCTCGAGACCTTACCTACCTATGTACAAGTACGTACATGCATATATATATATATATATATATATATATATATATATATATATATATATATATATATATATATATATATATATATATGTATGTATGTATGTATATATGTATATGTATTTACATGTATGTATATATATGTGTGTGTGTATATATATATATATATATATATATATATATATATATATATATATATATATATATATAAAAGCATGCACATTCGCGAGAGCGAGAATAGCATGGCGGTGTAGTGCGTTGTACGTTTTGTGAAGGATCGAAGATAGATTGATGTTGGATAAAAAGAAAACACTCGGAGGAGAGCGGTGAAGACCGAGAGAGAAATAAAAACATAAGGAGTAAAACATCTTTATTTATATATATATTTATATGTGTGTGTGTGTATGTATATATATATATATATATATATATATATGTATGTATGTATGTATGTATGTATGTATGTACGTATGTATGTATATGTATATGCGAGTGTAGTTTTTTCGCAGAATCCATCAAATAAGTAACTAAGTTTTTGTTCGACGTCTAATTTTTTTACGTTTTATTTTCAATCCAACTTTTTTCGCTCTTTATATTTCATTTTGAGCCCCATCGTCCGCGAGTTTAGAGGCCATTTTCGAAAACAGCACAACAAGTGGTGCTGTTTTTTGAACTCTTTTTTTACAATTAAAGAAAAATTGCTGCTTATATATTTACTAGGTGACCGCGAACAGTGTGTTATTTTTTTTGGAATCGACAATGGAGTTTTTGTTTTTATGGGCGATAGGCGATAGAGATTTTTATTTACGGGCTCGAAAGGGTTAAGATTAACCACCAAATATTCTTTTAAAAAATTGTATTTTGTCTCAATATTCTCAATATTCTCACATATTCTCAAATTTGTATTTGAGAAATACAAATTTTTTAACTTTTGTTGTCCCATTGAATTTTTTCTCCGTTGATAATTCAATTCGAGCCTCATAGTTCTTGAGTTTAGAGGCCATTTTTTAAAACGTGGCCTCTGGACTTGGGAACAAGAGAGAAAAGTTCGATTGGAAAAAAAAGTAAAAATATTTGTACTTTTCACTCTTTTTTACAAAGTTTTGTGGAAAAGAATGAGAAACACGAGTGAAAAAAAAATTTCCATCGAATTTTTTTCCCCATTGATATTAAATTTCGATTCTCATAGTCTTTGAGTTTAACGGCCAATTTTGAAAACATGGCCTGTGAACTCAAGAATAAGAGAGAAAAGTTTGATTGGTAAAAAAGGTTAAAATATTCGTATTTCTTTCTCTTTTCCACAAAGTTTCGCGGAAAAGAATGAGAAATGTACATTTTTAGAGGAAATTTGGAAGCCAATCTGAACCCTTTTGAGCCCCGGTAGAAAAAATGTTTCATTGTCGTTTCTAAAAAAATGACTGAAAAATATGTCTTAGAGTACAAATAGTAACTGTCTCGAACATTCGTTTGAGTATTTTTTTTACGAAATTTCCGTGACGATCGAAAATTCTTAAGGGGTCTTCTCACTTTAGACGCTAAAAAAGGCTATTTTCATGAAGTTTTTTGATAGGTTTATATTATAGGTATTGATATAAAAGTTGTTACACTTAATAAATACATTTTAAGAAAAAAATATTTATTCACGTCACTATTTATCAACGAAAATGACAGTTAAAAAACGTCCTAAAAAATTGTAGGTTTGCGCTGTTGATGAAATCTCGGAGATGGATCATCCGAAACAAAAAAGTCAAACGGTTTTAGATTTAGTCATGATTTCAGTAATGGCTATAGCGCATATCATGCGATTTTTGATATATGCAAAAATAACAAAATGGCGGACGTTTTTCGAAAAAAAAAAAAAAAAAAAACGAGTTTTTTTTCACCGTTTTTGGCAAAAAATAGGAAATATCAAAATTTAAAAAAATCCCGATCTTTTCAGTAGTTTCGAAGATTTTATCAACAAACCGTCGAAAAACGTTGTTTCGAGAAAAACGTGTTTAAAGTTCATTTGGGTTACATAAATACATAAAATATTTTTTTTGATGTATTTCAAAAGTGTATTTAGTAAGTGTAACAACTTTTATATCAATATCTATAATACAAACCTAGCAAAAAAATTCATGAAAATAGCCTTTTTTTGTCGTCTAAAGTGAGAAAACCCCTTAAAGTGCTCATATTTTCTGTCGACAGTGCATATACACAT
>CALYCA010000432.1:0-18226 GCA_944452715.1 Ophion slaviceki | reverse complement strand
TCTCGAAACTTCGAAACTCGAAACCTTGAAACAAAAATGGTTGACTCTACGAAAATTCTATTTAATTTAAATTGAAAAAAAATCAAATGCATCCATTTAGTGGATTCATCTAAATTGTTTTTTGAGCAAATCTTATTGTTTCGATTGGTTGAATTTTTCGTGCAAGTGACAATTGAGCGCTAAGTGATCAATCTCTCTCCTCGATTCGTAATCCTCTCGTCCGACACGTATTCTCGCTGTATCGCCGCATTTTTCTCCATCCTCTGGCGTCCCTCCGGTTTGGGAAAACGCGTGGAGCGTAACGAAAAACCGCTCAGATATTCAAAGTCGGAAATAGTTTATTCATGGCCGGTCGGGAGCTCTGAGAGATATTGGAACCGAAGTTGCTTGTGTGTGTGTGCAAAGAAGCGCGACTCGGTCCCGGCGATATTGGTCGGGCGGAAGTGTCCCCCCGGGAAACGAGAAACCGCGCGACGCGGCGAGGAGGGCCGAGAGATCCGCAAACGTCGCGTCTCTCGCTCTCTCGCACTCGATCCATTTCGATCTAGAGAGGGAGGAAAGAGCACCCTTGTGGGCACGACCCCTTCGATCTTATCCGCTCTTCGACGCGCTTCTCTTCTCCATTTCCTATACGTCGCCTTCGACCTTCCTCGTCCTCCTTTTTTTTTCCCTCGGCGCGCACCGACTTGGATACCACCGCATCACGATCGCGAGCGAATCGAGTGAAAAAGAAGGACTGCGTGCGGATGTCGCACATTGGAAGACGTAGAAAGCTCTCTTCTCCGCTCCGCCGCTTTCCTCCGACGCCAATAAAATTCAAATAAACTCTGCTGTGCATACTAAATTATCACATCTTCCATTACCCAACCCTTGAACGTGGGAGGGCGACACGTCGAGTTTCGCCCCCGTGCATGTGTCTCTATCTCGCGCCACATACGATCCGCGCCCATCGGAAAGACTTCTCGGGGAGCTATCGCCCCTCGGCCCTCCTTCAACCCCCGGCAATAATATCTCTCTCTCTCTCTCTATCCATTGGATGGTGACACGTTCGCCATTTTCACGGGATCTCTACCCGGTCTTCTTTTATTATACCCCCCCCCCCCTCTTCTATATTCACTTCGTTCGACTCTATTATACCCCGACCTCCAAGATCGGCCTTTAAGGTAGTGCGGATTGACTAGTCGACGGAAAATCTATCAATTGTCGAATCCGAAGAAGAGCAAAAGATAATGTATTTGGGTACAATAATAAACACGATGCAGAAAATAATTATTTGAGAAGTGCATGTGATAACTGTTTGTATTATTGTTTGGTAAGTGGAGTAAAATCGCAATCAGATTTGACTTGAGTCGTCACAGGCCGCCATTTCATCATTCTGGCAATATCCGTGGCAAGAAGATTAGAGTTAACGGAGACTTTGGAGTGCCATATTTCAGGTGTTTACATTTTATTTTTTTTTGAGGAAACGAGTAAAGCTTTTTGAGTGCGGTTTTTTTCTTGCTTTTATTCATGATATACAGAACGTTAAAAAAATTTTTTTTGAAAAAAAAAAAACCAAAATGGCAGCCGTTGCAGCTCCGCGAAAACAGGTCCTCAAATCGCGGGAGGTAAACGGCTGACATCACTGCCCCCTCTTTGTTGATCTGAAACACAAATTCGAAACATATTATCAATCTGTGACCCTTTGGTCATGGAATGACGGATGGGTTTTTCGTTTAGTACAAATTTCGGAAAATGGCGGCAATTTAAAAAAAAATCGAATTTTCGCGTTTTTTTTTTCGCATAAAAAGATAAATAATAAATGCAAAAATGTATCTATCGAAAAAACGATCCGTCATTCCGTGAAGACATATTTTCTGAGTATGCTCTTCAAATTTCAGGTCGATATGTTAATTACAGCGGTCAGGAGAATGTCAGCCATTTTTGAAAACGTGTTTTCGAGAAAAACGCGTTTAAAGTTTTGTAATGTGTTTACACAAATGTGTAATTCACGTTTTTTTTCAATCTATTTTCCCGCATGAAAAAAAAATCTTGATAAAAAAATGATAAAAGCATCTTATAGAGAATGCTTCAAAGTTTCCAAAACCCTCTGGTTTTTTTCTGTGCGACCATTAGTCTCCGAGTAATCAGTCGTCAAAGTCAAAAGTGTCATTTTTGCTTTGAACATCGATAACTCAGCGAGAAAAAATCGTACAGAGTTCTCCCACCGCTCAAATTAAAGGGGAAGAATCCAGCTAGACGATCATTCAAAAAAATGTATTAAAGTCCGTACAGGCTGTGAAAGATGAGCAAAAATTTTGAAATTTCTTTTTACTTTGGTTTTTTGATGGCTACTAAAAATTGGCTGATGCGAAAAATGTTTGAGCTCAAGATCTCAAACCTAGAGATTCACACCTTCAATTTCCTTTTTTTTTATTTTGCTGTACGACAGTTTTTCGAGGAGTTACAGCTATTTGAAAATGACCCTAAAATTGGCGGACTTTTTCAATATCCTTCAATTCTTTTGCCTAGTTTATATATTTTTTTTCAGTTGCATACAACATCGCATACAACAGATGAATCAATCACATTTTCCAATATTTTATAGTATTGTAACAATCTCATATATCGGTGGCATTCCGCGATCAGATATTTTTTTGAATCAACCAATATATTTTTTTATTCAATTGGTTTGTTTTTTTCAGTGTACAAAAAATTATTTTTTTTTCTAATGATGAGGTTCGTGCACTACCTTAAGCACTTTCACCTCGCAATGAGCTACAACACGCATTTAATTTTGGATCGTAATTGAAAAAAAAAAAAAAAAGGGACAAGGTGCACCCCCACGCATATATACAAAACATGGTGTATATCGGAGGAAAGCGAGAAAAATACGTATCAGTTTCACGGGGAAATGGCGAGTCACTCGGCGAGTTTGCCAAAGAAAGGGTGTATGCGTGTGCGGCTGTGTTGGTTTCCGCTCTCCGCGGATAGAGCCACGTATCCTCGTAGGTACAGCAAGAGAGCGGGCTATGGGTCAGCTGGACGTTTCCCAGGAACGCCCCAGATTTCAACATTACTCAACGTGGATCAACCTGCCACGAGAGCCCCCATTGCCCATTGTGTTTCGTTCTTTTGCAACTTGCCACTTTTCTTTTTTCTCTTACGCATCGACGATCGAGCGCGCGCGAGGAGGAAAATCCAACTGTGTATTTTCATCGTCGACATTTCATTTTCTTGCATTCTCTCTCGGTCGGAAAAAATTCCGTTTTTCGTTCCAAGTAAGTGGGCAAATTTCGTAGGTACACTGAGAGAAAAGTGTATAGTATTTACAAAAAACGCGCATGGCAAAAGAGAGTGGAGTCGAATTCCCTATAGTTTATTGTCACCGCAATCATAATATGGTTGACACAACTATGGGCGAAAAGTACATCTAAACATGCAACTTTGGTGGCGTGCTCGACTATTCATTGTACCCGAAAAACTACTAACTATTGTAAAAATATTAACTGAATTAAGGGGTTACCCCCATTTGCGATTTTGAAAAAAATCGATTTTTTTGTATTGCATTTTTTTGAAGTATAAGTATCCGGGCTCATACAGAAGTATGGGCCCGGAATAGATGACTCTATGTAGGTTGACAAAAAAAAAATTTTCTGCGTGTAAATTGAAATTGAAACTTTAAACGCGTTTTTCTCAAAATGGCATTTCTGAAGTCGGTGACCAAGATTACTCGAACACTAATGAACCGATCTTCTTGAAATTTTGCAGGCTTATTTAATACATAAAAATGTAGTCTTTAATCGTTCGATTTTTTTTTCGAAAAAAATGGCCGTTTTATAGCCAAAAAACGGGCGTTTTTTTTTCGTTAAAATCGAACCATTAACTTTGACTGTCCGCCATTTTGTGAAAAATGAATATTTTTTAAAATCCTTCGATTAAGGGGTAAGGCCACTGTAAATTTTGCCAGACGAAAATTTGGCCATCGAAGGACAAATGTATGGTGCTGGGATTGCAGACTAACGGTAAACTTTTTTTACCTTCTTTTTTTTATTTTTTCCAATAAAAAACTATTCGCAAAACTTTAAACGCGTTTTTCTCGAAATACGGTTTTTCAAAATGGCACGCAGCATCACTCGAACAATTTTCATTTTTTTTACTTGAAATTTTGACCAGATGTGAACATTAACATTATCTTGAGAATGTCGATCGGGATTTTCAATAACTTTATTTATTGATTTTTTATTAACAAAAAACTAGCCGTTTTTTTCGTCAAAAATCAATTTTTTTTTCAAACGCACGCCAAATCCACAAAAATTGATACTTTTTAAAATCCGATCGACATTCTCTAGCTATAACCCTCTAGATTGATGGTTTTTTTTTGTTCTAGATTCAAAAGTGCACCAGTGGTGCTGCGTGCCGCGGAGCCCTGCAAGCAAAACATGCCCCGGGAAGATAGCTGTGGAACCGCCATTTTGTTTTTTTTTGCTGTAAAAAAATTTGATAATAAAGTTTAATGTATGCCCGATAACACCCTTAAAAGTTTTTTTTCAATTACCTTCAATTTTGGAAGCAAAAAATTCGTGAAAAAAACCTTTTTTTTTGGACCGTTACAGTGGCCTTAGGCCTTAAAGACTAGTTTATACTTATATTTGACTAAATCCATCCGCATTTTTTTTTCAGATGATCCACTTCGCCGCAATGTTGGTCACCGCAAACCGTGTATATAAAAACATTATTTCATTGACGGCCATTTGCCACTAAACAATGTAATATTTTTCAATAAAAAAATTACTGAAAGTTCTTCAAGATGTGTTCTTTAAGATGGTATATTGATCGATTAAAAAAGTTTTGTAGTTTTCTTTAAAAAAATTCATGAAAAAGGCCTTTTTTGCGGTACAAGTGGGGGTAACGCCTTAACTATATCGATATTGTAAAGACTTTCACAGTAGTTAATAGTTATTTCGGGGATACCAGATAATCAAACACACTACACGGAAAAAAAGAAACATCGAAAATCACACTAAATACTCCTCATAAAAAACAGGGTGCCATATTTCATTTTGCAGTAAAACAGAGTAATGTAAATCCTGTTCGACAAAAATGACGAATTTTCCTGTACACACTGAGATTTTCACAGTTACACTGGCTTATTTACAGTTCGGTATTGTGAATAAATCAGTGATTTCAGTAAATATATTCAGCAGTAAAATTTAAATGAGGTCACTGATTTTTATACTGTACGTAAAGTGCAAGGGTTACAGTGTACACTGTATTGAGTACAGAGTGATTCATTAAACTTCACAGTGTTGCACGGTAGTTTTACTCTTCTTTCGACAGTTCGTGACGTAATCTGTGCACTCTGAGATTTTTACAGTTACACTGGTTTATTTGCAGTTTGATATTGTGAATACGTCAGTGATTTCAGTAAAAATATTCAACTGTAAAATTTAAATGCGATCACTGATTTTTATACTGTACGCAAATGAGGCACGAGGTGAGGCACGAGGCCAGGACACGAAGGATTGCCAGTTAGTAGTGCGTGGTTGATGGGACGCGGACATCGGAATTTGTGCGACAGAATTCAAGAAATTATAAAGAAAGAGAGATTTTTTTTTTGAGGTACGTTCTTGTCTAATTAGGTCTTGTCTCGCGCGTGGGGTGAGGCACGTGGCCAGGACACAAAGGATTGCCAGTTGGTAGTGCGTGGTCGATAGGATGCGAACGTTGAAATTTTTGCGACATTATTCAAGAAATTATAAAAAATAGAGAATTATTTACAAAAAGGTACGTTCTTGTGTATGTGACTGATTTTTTAAATATTTTCTACATATTTTTTTCAAACTTATTTTATGGATAAACTTTTTTTTGTGTGTCTACATAAACTCTGTCGACATAACTGGCGCATTTATTGTACATAATACAGATTAACCAACTGTCAAATTCCATGTTTTGTTAAATTTATATTGCAGTGTTGAACTGTCAAAATTTACTTTTGACTACACGGCAGGTTCGAATTTTTTTTAATTCGTGAATAATAAAGAAACTTATTCAAAATTCATTCCGAAAATGAATAATGAATCCTACTGGATTCAGTATTCATTTCAAAATGAATAATGAATCCAACTGAATTCAGTATTCATTTCAACATAAGTAATGAATCCAACTCGATTCAGTATTCATTCCGTATTCGGATATCATCAAATTGAATAATCTTGAAAAATGGACAATGGAAATGGGACAAATATAATGTCCCATTTCTACCCCCATTTCTTCAGTTACTAGATACTAAGAGCGCGATTTCCCTTGGGTAAATACAATGTAATCGGACGATAATGTTTCAATAGAATAAACATGTTTTCTGTCAATATTTCCAGGTTATTCAATTTGATGATATCCGAATACGGAATGAATACTGAATCGAATCGGATTCATTACTTGTGTTGAAATGAATATTGAATTCAGTTGGATTCATTATTCATTTTGGAATGAATACTGAATCCAACTGGATTCATTATTCATTTTGAAATGAATACTGAATCCAGTAGGATTCGTTATTCATTTTCGGAACGAATACTGAATCCAACTGGATTTATTATTTGTTCTCAGAACGAATACTGAATCGAGGTGGATTCATTATCGAAAAAAATGATTATCCATCTGATATGTATTCGGTATTATTTTCCTACTCGAATACTAAAAGTATTATGGGCATACTCGAATACTAAAAGTATTCTCCCATCTCTGATAGATAGCCAGGTCGTAGGTTCGAATCCATGTTTAGGCGAAGTATTTTCTTCGATAGGAATATTCCAGGAGGCCAGGGAATAACAAATTATGATTAACAATCATGCAGGTAGTACTCTCAATTGAGAATTTTTGAATTTATGAAATATCATATAAAATATGGTTAAGATATGGTTGAAGTTACCATACATTTTTCTCAGTGTAAGTACACTGCCGCTCAAAAGTTTGGATACACCAGTCGATATTTCTTGCCGCACTAAAAGTTACTTAGCTTCGTCAAAAAAAAAGATAACCAAATTTACCGAACGGCGTTTTGCAGGGAACAAATTCAGCTTTGTTTTGCTTTTTTGAAATATTTTTTATGATTTTTTTCGACCCGGTACGCACTTTTGGACGTGTCCGTTTTTCGGCTTTTTTCGATAATCGAGAATGGGGCGCACGACTTGTGGAAACAAAATTTGGGATGTTTATCTATGATAAACTTGACCGGGGTAGCAGCAACTCCATTTTCGTTTTTTTTCAGTTTCGTACGATTTTTTTTCGCAAAGTTATTTCATTTTTGGCGAGAAAAGACGAATTTTGGATATTGCAACGTAACTCAAGAACTATAGGGTTTAAGAGGAATTGTTGTGGATGTAAAAAGTTGCGTAACTTTATACTGGATCGCCTGGAATTTCTTCAAAATTTTTCTCTGAGTTTTTTAAAAACTATTTTCGCTCGAAACTCTGATGAGTAGGATGGCTTAACTCCAAAAGTATGGCGTTTGTAACGAAATATCGAAAGGAGAAACTTTTTTAAATTTCGATTTTGAAATCGCTTAAATTTTTTCAGATTTTTTCCTGAAATTGTTTGGCCGAACCTTGGAGAATCGTCCGAACAATTGATTGGCGTATCTTGAAAACTATTGAGTTAGAGACAAAATATCAAGAGGGAAAAATGTTGCAGTGCTTCGTTTCTAATACGTTGACAATTTTCCAGATTTTTTCCATTTTTTTTACAATGTTTCAAAAGCACCTGAAAGACAACCAGAAAAAAAAACATTGTAAAACATTTGTTGGAACAAATCTGGAAAAATGTCAACGTATTCAAAACGAAATACTGCAACATTTTCCCCTTTTGATCTTTTGTTATAAACGCCATACTTTTCGAGTTAAGCCATCCTAATCATCAGAGTTTCGAGCGAAAAAAGTTTAAAAAAAACATAATTTCAAAGGAAATTTTTTTTAAAATTCAGGTGATCCAGTGTAATCTGACTCAACTTTTTGCATCTTTGACATTTCCTCTTAAACTCAATAGTTCTTGAGTTACGTTGCATTTTTCAAAATTTGTCTTTTTGGCCAAAACTGAAATAACTTTGCGAAAAAAAAGTACGAATATTTAAAAAAAATAAAAATGAAGCTCCTTCTACCCCGTTCAAGTTTATCATGGATAAACTTGACAACACTTTTTTCAATTCTTTCTGCGCCCAATTCCCGACGTTCGAAAAAAGCCGAAAAACAGTCACGTACAAAAGTGCGTACCGGGTCGAAAAAAAATTATAAAGCATATTTCAAAAAAGCAAAACAAAGTTGAATTTGTTCCCTGCAAATCGCCGTTCGGTAAATTCGGTTATCTTGTTTTTTGACGAAGCTATGTAACTTTTAGTGCGACAAAAAATATCGTCTGGTACATCCAAACTTTCAAGCGGCAGTGTATATTGAATGCACAGACTTCCAACTGTATCGTATAGGAAAAAAAAAGTATCGAATGGGGGGGTTGCGAGTACGATCGTGTGAGCCCCGACGATTATACCGCGCTAATAGTCGGGGCGTAAACGACGCGCCCTGCTTCAATCCCCTTCTCAGTTATAAGAATAAACTCGGCAGCTTGGAAAACTCGTCGAAAACCGTCGAGCAAGCGTCCACTTTCTATTCAATTTATCGCTATTTTTCCGTCGCGAAAAAAATAAATAAAACGAAATTGTCGTACTCGAGACGCAATCGATAAATCACGAGACGCCGACGAAAATATCGTTCACTCGACACACGTGGAATTTCACGAGGCGTGACGAGCGCGAAACAAACATACGGATCGGCCTGCTCTTTTTCTCTCACATCTTCGTGCTCCTTCGCGTAGTCTGGCCCCTCTCGGTCTCGGTAGCGCGCAACGTCAATGAATGCAATTTTCCCGGCTTCCGTGGCTAATTGATTTTTTCCGGTGGGACTCGCGCGTTGCCGATTTTTCGGCCCCGCGCTCGCTTTCGTCGAGGGTGTGTCGAGATCGCCTGTACACATCGATATATAGATACCCATATACGTTTGCACCCTCTCTGCATTATGGATGCACCTGATTTCACACTTGTTCGTTCGCAGCGATCCCCATCTCGATTCTTCCGCATGGCCGTATAGGTACGGCACGATGCAAGGGGGGGGGGGGGGGGAGAGAGAGAGAGAGAGAGAGAGAGAGAGAGAGAGAGAGAGAGAGAGAGAGAGAGAGAGAGAGAGAGAGAGAGAGAGAGAGAGAGAGAGAGAGAGAGAGAGAGAGAGAGAGAGTTATGTAGCAATTTGTTGCTTCGTTGTGACACACGTCCACCCCCTCTTCATCTCGCACACGCGCCCACTCACACACGTGACAGGTACACGGCCATAAATCTTCCGGTGTGGACAACCCGAAATCGCAAATTTATATTTAACGCCGCGCGGTCTGGCGTACGCGTCATGATGCCCTACTGCCGTTCGTGAATCGGGAAGTGAGATGTCGAACGAAATAAACAGATCGAAATGAGCAGAGTCATTCTTGTCGGCAGCAGAGGCACGTGGGAGACAATCTTTCGTATAAATCATCTTCTCAGTGCGCCCCTTAAATTCGGACATTAATTCTGAGTAAAATATACTGAGAAAAAAAATCACTGATCCAATATCATTGGTGTTATTGAATGAAATTTCGTGGATTCGATTGTAAAATTGATGGTGCAAATAATCGGATTTATTAGTCCAAACAAAACGCTATTGACTTTAATAACATGATGAAATTAATTTTTTTTTCTATCGAAAGATATATAGTTTTGAATGTATTTTCTGCAACGAACAAAAAAAGCATTTCAATTCATAACGTGAATATCGTTGATTCGAGTACACGAGAAAAATTGAATTTCGCTCGTTTGATTCAGATAAAATGTCTATAGAGTAAATATATTATTTTTTTCACCATATCCGATATTGATTTTCAGGTACATTATTCGTGAAAATATTAGTATTTTATTTTGATTGAAAAATATTAAGCAAATGTCTGAATTGGTTGAAAAATTATGGTAAAATAAAGTTTGTTTCTGGCGCATTTGGTTGAAAAAATTCAACCAAATTATGGCCGAGTGCCACCGAAATTACAGGTGTGAGGAAACCTGTAGTTCTCGGAGTAACCGGTAGAAGCCGCACGCGCGCTCGTTTCTCGTAAGCGTAGCGCGAACCGAAAATCTACTTAAACGCCGGAGAAACTCTAAAGAGTATCGTTTCTCGGCCTGTGGCTAAGATCAAAGTGTAGTACCTGTTCTTGTCAGTTGAATAGCTGATATTCCCTCCATAGATATTCCATTGGATATCTGATATTCTCTTTACTATTATCGTGGATGATCATTCTAATGCTAACTTTTTATTTGAGATTTTAAAAAATTGAAGATCTCAATTTTTTTAATAGAACGAATTCGATCAAATACTTTATTGTGACAATTCTATCCTATTCCAAAGAACTGCATGCGATTTTTCAAATATTTCCAGCAATTATCGTGAGTGTACATTTGTTTGAACCAACAATCAAGAAATGTTTGCAAGTGCACATAGAATCACATTAAAAACATGACTTCTCGAATTCACAAATATATTCTTTTGATTGCAATGAACATTTAGTTCATCGAATATTATATTTTCTTCTACCAAAGACTAAATACGTTGCTACAGATGACACCTCTACTTTGTGGCAAAAAATACCATTATTTCGGATCCATATTGTTGATATTTCAATCATGATATACACTCGTCTCTATCTCATACCAGTTGCATGATATTGCACTTTTGATATTGTACGGAGTACGAAAATGTTACGTCTCATGGCATATTCGTTTCGATGTAGTAAATAAATAATTCATTCTATTGATTATATTTTTGTACGAAATAAAAAATGTTGTAGCAACCGCTTAATTATTTCATCCATACATCTACGGATTGTATATAAAATGATTTCAATAGAATATAATTTCGTTTGAAGGATAATGTAGATATTCAGAGAACAGAAGAGTTTTTTTAAATGAAATAATTTGTTATTTGATTCAATCACATTTTCCCATATTTTATAGTATTGTAACAATCCCATATGTCAGTGGCAATCGGTAGTTTTTTTCTCAGTGTATAACGGGTAAATAAATTGCTGATTTTTGCGATTTTTTTTCCATGCTAAAAACACGCTAATCAGTCTGATTTGTTATTTCAAATCCGCCGATTTTTTAATGTCAAATCAATGCACTCGTGAAAAACAGAAAATACATTTTGAAACGTTTATTTATATATTCTTTTAAATATTGTTTAACGGTTGAAAATGTCTTCGAAAAAAGGGATGCTCACGGTGTACATGGTTGCGGCGGTAAATATAATCTGAAATAAAATTTGTAAAAATATCATTAATCAGTATGAAAGCCGCGATCTTGCTATGGAGGTTTTTTTTAAATCAAAATTGACAAAATGGAGGCGGTTTAAAAAAAAGTATCGAATTTAGTCTATTTTTCGACAGTTTTTCGTTGAAAAAAAACATGAAGATTAAAAAAAAAGCTTCCATAGCTAGATAAAGAATGGCGTGAAGCATGTTGTGTCAACATTTGAGACGGATAGCTTGAAAACTCTTCCTTTGTGAGTGTGCACCGTTTTGAAAAACGACATTTCGAAAAAAAACGCGCATAAAGTTTCGAGTGCGATATTTTCATATAAATTGTCTACTCACGTTTATGTAAGTATATGAACAGCATGTTTATAACCGGGTAATGCAAAAAAAATCGATTTTTTCGTATGTTACACTGTGATGATCCCTTCAAGGTGTTAGGCTACAGTGACGGGTATAAAATCATGTGCGAATTTAACAATTTTTTTTCGTATGAAAAAGTGATTCACTCATATGTCTAATTACACATCTATTTAGTATGAATATCAAGCTATGAGAATTTTTTTTTTCGGTCTACAAAACGGCCGACCACTAACATTTAATCCATACATCTACGGATTGTATATAGAATGATTTCAATCGAATACAATTTTATTTTAAGGATAATGTAGATATTCAGAGAACAGAAGAGATTTTCAAATAAAATTTAGTGCACTTTTCGAGCAGAAATATTTCCAAAATTGGAGGTACACTGATGTCTCACGTGCTATCGTTAAAAAATAATGCAATCGTCCGCGTTTCGCCAATTCAAGTAGGCCCACCCCCGCACTCGCGCATTGCGTATAATCATGGTTTAACCGGACGTCCGAAATTGGCCGTGTAACGGGCCCGTAATCCGTGCCACGTGTCGGACGTGACGCCGGCGAAAAGCGTCAAGCCCCCCGATTCGGTCCCATATACCTATACACGTACACGGCCACGCGCACTCGCCCTCTCTCGTTTATCACGCTCACTTATTCCCAAACCCTCTCTCACTCGAAACAATATTAATTATCGACTGCCCACCAGGCGGACGATTTTTGTCGCCCGCGGCAAAAACGTACCCAACAAAAACGTAGATATTTTTTGAAGAAAAAAAGGGGCGGAAAACGATGTCTTTAACGTGAGGAAATTGGAGATTGACGAGCAAAATTTGGCGCGAGGTCGAACAAATTGGCGAGAAAAAAAAAGAGCATCGATGGGCGAGCGAACGACATATGGTGGAGGAAATTGCTGGTAGGGCTCGTAGTAATAATATTTACCAAAGGCTCCGACAACCCCCGTGGTGTTTTGTCAAGACTGCACTGCCCCGGGGCTCGAATAGGGCCGATTCATCCCTCCCTCTTTCTCTCTCTCTCTCTTTCTGCTACGAGCCATGTGTGTGTGTGTGTGTGTGTGTGTGTGTGTGTGTGTGTGTGTGTGTGTGTGTGTGTGTGTGTGTGTGTGTGTGTGTGTGTGTGTGTGTGTGTGTGTGTGTTGGTGTGTTGGTGTGTGTGTGTGTGTGTGTGTGTGTTGGTGTGTGTGTGTGTGTGTGTGTGTGTGTGTGTGTGTGTGTGTGTGTGTGTGTGTGTGTGTGTGTGTGTGTGTGTGTTGGTGTGTGTGTGTGTGTGTGGTGTGTGTGTGTGTGTGTGTGTGTGTGTGTGTGTGTGTGGTGTGTGTGTGTGTGTGTGTGTGTGTGTGTGTGTGTGTGTGTTGGTGTGTGTGTAATAGACGGCATCAGGAAGGAGGGAGAGAGCAACTCGCGGTAATCCCGCGTAATACAGTGTGCCGTATCCCGCGGCACAGAGTCGGCACTCCGCTTATGTACCGAGTAGCGCAATAAAGCACCCTTACATCCAATTTCTATGGACTTACACCTTGTTCAAGGCCTCGGCCCCTTTCCCCCTGGCGATTAGCATTTTGATTGTGGCTTTCCGCAGCTCTTATTCGCGCCGTGTCGCGCGATATCCGCACTTTGGCCACGCAGCGCGGTCGATAGAGAGCGCGCTTCTCTCCTCGCCGCGGTCTTGTCATGGCCTGTCTCTTCGCCACGCCCGGAGACTCGTTCGAACTCGAGCAGGCTATCGCAAGTTTCCAAGTTCAAAATCCCAGTATAATGAAATATTTCGTCGGAACGATAGGGGTAGCTGGTATGGGAGTACGCACCTGAGCTTTAAAGCGGTGAAAACAATAAACGAATACATTTTAGGAGTTTTTTTGTTTTAATTGAAAGAATATGTAGTTTTCTATTTAAATTAGGAGCGACAATTGGGAATGTTTGTTTTTTGAAAAGCAAACTAAAAACTACGAAACGGGATTTGCGAAGTCTTACAAGGAACATCCCTCAGGTGACACCCTTCGTTTTTGTTGAATGTCAATCATTTTGACGGGGTTGAAGATTGCATTGCTGCAATGCAACAATAATTCTTTTTTTACCGAATTTTTTCTGCTTGTTTAGGCTGTGAAAATAACTTACACGTTTTTACATGTCCTCACGATATGTAAAAACTTACGACTGTAATTTGCAAAAAAGGCTTCTGATGATGATTTTGTAATTGAATATTTAACACCAAGTTACATCTGAACAGTTTGACAACAAAACATATATTTGTGAACATGGGGATGTGGATGGGGAGGCATGAGGATATTCTTCGCTGCCATTAGAACCCTCGCCGCTGACATGGGGATCTTCTTCGCTGGGGTTGAGATTCCCTCCGCTGACATGGGGATCTTCTTCGCTGCCATTAGAACCCTCTCCGCTGGCCTGGAGATCTTCTTCGCTGGTGTTCGAATCCTCTCCACTGGCATTAGGATTTTGTTTGCTGGTAGCTTTATCAACACTTTCCTGATCTTGAATTTTATCATTCGGGCCTCTTTCTGTATATATTCAAATTTTTCGTAAACAAAACAACGTATTTCATTCTCATTTTTTTAATTATATTTTACATTGATATTATTCTTTTTTTTAATTTTTTAAAAATATTTTTTTAATTTTTTAATTTTATTTTCATTATTAAAATTTTATGAAGTTTATAAATATTATTTTCATATTTCATATAAAATTACAAATATTATTTCATATTTGTAATTTTATTTTCATATTAAAAATTCATGAAGTTTGTAAAAGTTGAAAAAAGTAAGGTTATACATGCCTGGCACTTGTACCGATGATCGGGACTCGTCAACTTTTTTCTCCGAACGACATCTCCTAACACGCAGCCGTGTCAAATACCGCTTCCTCTCTTTGCGATTCATAACATTTTCACTTTATGTGCTCCTTTTTATATATCGTGAAAGCTTTCAAGTCTTAACCCAAACACGATGTATACAATGACACACGTGCAAGAATAGTTCTTAAAAGCAACACTAGCGCCGCCACTTTAGCGCTAGCCTGGGCACTGCCATGCATGGGCCTCCTAATACACGGAATGAAAGAAACAGCGAAAATCACAGTATAAACCGCATAAAAAACAGGGTGCCATATTTCATTTTACAGTAAAACAGAGTAATGTAAATCCTGTCCTACAAAAATGACGAATTTTCCTGTACACACTGAGATTTTTACAGTTACAGTAGCTTATTTACAGTTCGGTATTGTATTTACATCAGTGTTTTCAGTAAAAATATTCAACTGTAAAATTTACATGAGATCACTGATTTTCATACTGTACGCAAACTGCAAGGGTTACAGTGTACACTGTATTGAGTACAGAGTGATTTATTAAATTTCACAGTGTGGCACGGTAGTTTTACTCTTCTTTCGACAGTTTGTGACGTTACCTGTGCACTCTGAGATTTTTACAGTTACACTGGTTAATTTGCAGTTTGATATTGTGAATACATCAGTGATTTCAGTAAAAATATTCAACTGTAAAATTAAAATGCGATCACTGATTTTTATACTGTATGCAAATGAGGCACGAGGTGAGGCACGAGGCCAGGACACAAAGGATTGCCAGTTAGTAGTGCGTGGTTGATGGGACGCGGACATCGAAATTTGTGCGACAGAATTCAAGAAATTATAAAGAAAGAGAGAATTTTTGTTTTAAGGGGTTACCCCCACTTGCGATTTTGAAAAAATCGATTTTTTTTATTGCATTTTTTTGAAGTATAAGTATCCGGGCCCATACGGAAGTATGGGCCCGGAATAGATGACTCTATGTAAGTTTATTGCGAAAAAAATTGAGGAGTGAACCACCCCTATATTAAGGGATGGTTTCACCCCTTAAGGGGTTACCCCCACTTGCGATTTTGAAAAAATCGATTTTTTTATTGCATTTTTTTTAAGTATAAGTATCCGGGCCCATACTTCTGTATGGGCTCGGAATAGATGACTCTATGTAAGTTTACAGAAAAAATATTTTCTTTGTGTAAACTGAAATTGAAACTTTAAACGCGTTTTTCTCAAAATGGCATTTCTGAAGTCGGTGACCAAGATTACTCGAACACTAATGAACCGATCTTCTTGAAATTTTGCAGGCTTATTTAATACATAAAAATGTAGTCTTTAATCGTTCGATTTTTTTTTCGAAAAAAATGGCCGTTTTATAGCCAAAAAACGGGCGTTTTTTTTCGTTAAAATCGAACCATTAACTTTGACTGTCGGCCATTTTGTGAAAAATGAATATTTTTTAAAATCCTTCGATTAAAGACTAGTTTATACTTATATTTGACTAAATCCATCCGAATTTTTTTTTCAGATGATCCACTTCGCCCCAATTTTGGTCACCGCAAACCGTGTATATAAAAACATTATTTCATTGACGGCCATTTGCCACTAAACAATATAATATTTTTCAATAAAAAAATTACTGAAAGTTCTTCAAGATGTGTTCTTTAAGATGGTATATTGATCGATTAAAAAAGTTTTGTAGTTTTCCTTAAAAAAATTCATGAAAAAGGCCTTTTTTTGCGCTACAAGTGGGGGTAACGCCTTAAATTCGGACATTAATTCTGAGTAAAATATACGGAGAAAAAAATCACTGATCCAATATCATTGGTGTTATTGAATGAAATTTCGTGGATTCGATTGTAAAATTGTTGGTGCAAATAATCGGATTTATTAGTCCAAACAAAACGCTATTGACTTTAATAACATGATGAAATTAATTTTTTTTCATTCGAAAGATATATTGTTGGCCGAGAGGAATATATTGTATATTCCTCTCCTGTAACCCTGTATTTTGTACTGTTTCTTTTTTTCCGTGTAGAGCCATATTGGGGCACTGATAAGGCGAACCACATTGTGACCTGTGACTGCCTGTTTACCGTATCTTCAAACCTGCCCGATCAGTGATCCGGCTGCCGGAACAACATTTCTCCTCGGGATATTAGATACTTTGCGAGGAAATATCTAGCCTGACTCGACTGTTCGCTTGTAAGGACCAAATGGTGGTTTCCTCATTTTTGCACGCCTAAAACGAGGCGAGGGGAAATAGCGAGGTGGCAGGCAGATGTATCTATATATGTGTTTACTCCGGAGCTCGGCAATCACGTCAGGGTGGTCCGGAGCCCGCCGGCAACGTCGGATTACCGAGATCATAATCAGCCGATCGGTATGGGGTGTGCGAGATACACTCATCTGTATGTGCTCTCTCAATTTCGTACATGCGTCTTTCGTACGTGGGTGTGTGTGCTTTGGTGTACAAGGTGTCAAATGTCAAATCCCTCGAGACTGGGTCAGCCACCCCTGGATAGAAGGGGTCGCGAATTGATTTCTCCACAGTATATATAACCTCGCAAAGATTCTTTGTCCCTCGCCCTCCAAAGACCGCCTCCGCTCTAGCCAAAGTATGATTAGCTATAAATTTGTTAAGTTTCGTATATAGATATCGTATACGCGTCCACCGTGCGAGGCGATACGGAAATCTGGCGGGCCCGCTCTTTTTTCCTCGTGCGATCTTTGCATCGCAAAAGCCTGAGGGGGGCGGGCTGAAATTCCGAACTTTGAATGATCAGAATGCTCAAAACTCCGAAAATGTACTACCCCAAAAGATCAAAACCCCGAAAGAATTTTACCCGAAAGACCAAAAGTCTGAAAATCTGAACGGGGCCGGGCTGAAATTGCGAACGTTGAATGATCAGAATGCTCAAAACTCCGAAACAATTTTACACAAACGACCAAAACTCCGAAAATCTGAACACCGTCAAAATAATTCGGCTATGGAAGTTTTAAAAGTTTGAAAATTTTCGATAAATCGACGAATTGTTTCAAGATTTTTTATTTATCGAGAAGTGATTTTACGGCAATTTTGAAATTTGGCTAGACAATGTTATACGTTCTACATTGTTTACAGTCAACTGTGTGAACTTTCGCTGGTATAATCTTGACGAACCTTGTAATTTAGGAACGTTAAAATTAGGAATTTTGAAATCTCAGCGCAGCCAAAGTTCGGAATTTATACTCGGCCCTCATGTCAAGATCATGCCAGCGAAAGTCTACACAGTTGACTGTATAAATGATGTAGAACGTATAACATTGTCGAGGCAAATTTCAAAATTCACGCAAAATTACCTCTCAATAAAAAAAATTCTTGAACAAATTCGTCGATTAATCGAAAATTTTGAAACTTTTTAAACTTCCATAGCCGAATTATTTTGACGGTGTTAAGATTTTCGGAGTTTTGATCTTTCGGGGTTCTATTCTTTCGGAGTTTTGAGCGGTCTGCACGGAAAAAAATAGTACAAAGTACAGGGGCTACACAGTTCGCATTAGACTGGATAGTTCGCATTGGATTGAATAGCGATATTTACTGAAACACAGTGCTCAAAATGCAGTGTGCTCAAAGTACATTATTACAGTTCCTATACTGTCCTCTTTGGACTCGAACCGCTCTACTGTATATTTTACTGGAACACA
>CALYCA010000431.1:0-13619 GCA_944452715.1 Ophion slaviceki | reverse complement strand
GTGCGGAGACGGCGAATGGATAGCTCTTCGCAATTTCCAGACAAAACGAAGATCTCGTACGAGTGATGGTGTGCACGTGAAGAGCCGCCTCTCAGCGCGAAGAAGCGGACGAGATGAGAACAATCATTTTAAACCTCCTGTACGCGGGAACACGAAATTGTCCAATCCTCGTGAGAGCGAGGCAATTACCACCCGGTAATCACGCCTGCTCCTCTTTCATCCTTGTATATATGTTTTTTTTCGTCTCGAGTTAGTATCGCTATACCCTCGAGGTAAAGTGCTCAGATGGGGGAAATAAATGAAAGTGAGTAATAACGAAGAAATCCAGCCTCGGCCAGAGCAGATAAAACCGAAAAAAGCACGCAGTTCGCGTGGAGTTTATTAAGGGAAACTGCGTGTCGTTGGGCCAGCAAAATGAAGATTTCCGAAAGGTAAAACAAGGTTGGAAAGTAAGGGAGACACGTGTGAATGATCGTCCACTTTGGATAGGATTGTGTTCTATCCACGTTGGATAGGATTGTGAAATTTTTAATTACCAAACCGGCGAATTTTAAACGGGTTTTTCTCGAAGGGATTTTTGTAAAAATGGTGATCACGATATCTTAAATTCACTGCACTGATCCACTTCAAATTTTAAAAGCTTCTTTTACGTATAAAAAAGCAGTCCTTAAACGAAGGCATTTTTTTCGTTGCATAGATTTCTTTTTCATTAGCGAAAATAGAGCGGGTTTTACAGAGAATTCATACTTTCATTTTGGACGACGGCCATTTTTTCAAAAATCAATATTTTTTTAATCCTTCGCCCAATCACTAGAAAATTTCATTTAAAAAAATGGTACAAATTTTTCTGATCTTATTTTCTTGAATATGACTAAATATTTTTGCAAATACAAAAAAGGTTCTTTATTGCAAAATGTAGCCTTCTCTAGGCAAATTTAATATTTTTGTTCCAAAACGTACCATTTAATCGATTTTCAACGTTTCTCCCTTTTTTGTTCATATTCTGCGTAAGAGTGTTAATGAAAGAAAACTCTTCGTTGGTTTTTTTCTAGATTAATCCCGTCGATGCTACGTTTCACGCCGTCACGTTGAAAGATTAAGGTCTTAGGCCACTCTAGAGGCCGAAAAAATAGGCTTTTTGGGGATTTAAAAAAATACAAAATAAATCGAGATTACAAAAAAGGGTGTTTATCATACATATCAGTGACTGTATACAATATTTTTTTTGAATCGATTAATTTCAAAATGGCGCCTCGGCAGCATTTATCTCAAAACTGCATTTTTTAAGTTGGCCGGAAATATAACTCAGACAATTTTCAACCGATTCACTTGAAATATATATTGAAAAATACATTGTCTATGGAAGTACGTAGGATTTTTTTTATATTGCATAGTTCATTTGTTATTAACAATTATCTGACTTTAGATTATCTGATTAAAAGATTATCTGATTTTTTTGGCCAATTTTTCACTTTCCACTTTAGAAGTGCGCCATTTAGCCAAAAATCAATATATCGAAAAAATCCTACGTACTTCTATAGCAGTTATTATATATAATCGAAAAAAAAAAAATTGAAATTAGAATTTTTTTAAAAATTTAAAAAAAAATTAAAAAATTAAAATGTAAAAATAACAGCTCCTGTAATTTTTTAATTATAATGATCATTATAATTCAAAAATTACAGGAGTTGTTTGTTCGTCCGTGGACTCTGGAAAAACGGAGACGTCATCGCAAAAACGCTGCCCAGCCGGCATTTTGAAGTTAATCGCTTCAAAAAAATTATTGTATACTGTCACTGATATGTATGATAAACACCCTTTTTTGTAATCTCGATTTATTTTGTAGTTTTTCTGAAACAAATCCCCAAAAAGCCTATTTTTTCGGTCTCTAGAGTGGCCCAACCCCTTAATAAGAAAAATACGATCATACGCTAAGTTATAAAATTGGTGAAGTAATATTTCTCTAAAAAAAAATCATGAAAATCAGCGTTTTTTTCAGGAAAAAACATCCCGTAATATTGATTCGGGTCCACGGTCTATGTGCCAGAGTCAACCAGCAGGCCACCAATCACGTGGTCGAAAATTCCGCACTGTCGTAAATTCTCTGTACCCTTTTTTTGTTTCAAGTAGGATTTAGACCAAGCGTGGTACGTTTTAAGGAACCATATTTCAAATTCGAATCGTTCATTGAAAAAAAATACGTTTCCAATCTTCGTGCCTCAATAATTTGTCCATCTTAAATTCGCGTTCCACAAGAAAGATAAATACATCAATCAAAAACACTAATATTTTTCGTTTACAATTGAATCAGTTGCAAATAGCAATAAAAATCCTGGGGGGGGGGGGGGGGGTGGCAGGCAAATTTGCCCTTCTGGAACGACAACTGGGAAATTTTTCAATTTCACGTTCGTCCCCGGAAAATCGTGAAATCCCGGAAGATCGGGCTGCGGAAATCGCCACGTTCACCGGGTCTTTTTTTTGCTCTCGTTTTCTTTCGATTCGAAAGTAAATAACGACAACAGTGGTAACAGCTTCGCCCTGGCGCTCGTCGAAAGGATATTGCGATCGTGGACTCGATATGGAGCGCCGTTGAATAAACAGGACGGGTATGCGAGGAGTTCGGCGCCCACGTGGAATCGACGCTGCGAATTGAATCAAGGACAGACATTTTTTTCCCTTTTTCATACTCTGATAACGTTCGAAACAAACGGTAAATGCTTGTGTTGGAAAACAAACGTGGCGATCTCTCTTTTCAAGTGGTGTTTACTGGGCAGGCTACTTGGATGGGTGACCGCTCAGTCGCGTACCGATTTGTGCACCGACTACTAAGCCGGCTGCTGTTTCACTGAGTTCCGATTTTTGCAGTCGAACAGAACCTTTATCGTCGCAGGTTTTCGTCAGTTCCCCTGTGCCCTCGTGCGTCTCTCAAAAGGTTGCGATGTCGATCTCTCCGATTTTGATGACATTTGGCATGCTTGTAGAATGGGTAAAAATAGACGACACGTTTTTTTTTAATATCTGCGGAACCCTACTTTTAAGGGGTGTTAAAACGTTATCGATGAGAAACGAAAAAAATCCCAATTTTCGAGGGTACGTGTCAACCCTTAACAATCGGGTTCCGCAGATAAAAAAAAATACGTGTCGCCTATTTTTACCCATTCTACAAGCATTCCAAATTTCATTGAAATCGGAGAGATCGACCTCGCAACCTTTCCTTGTCAGTGGCGAGAAATAATGAAATGCAAAACGTGGGGTCAGAGTGAAAGTAATGGATATACCGAGGAAATGGATAGTGAAAAAATTCCCCCGTGTAATAGACCCTGGTCAGCCCCCTGACACTGGCCTATTATTCCTATACGATAAACGAAAACGCGTTTTGTCCCGGCTTTTTAGTTCTTGAAATCGCCACTGCCTAGCGTTGGCTGTTGTGTGACAGCCTTCGGCTCTAAATACTCCGATCAGCTGAACGATTCGATACTTTCGTGGCTTTCGCCTGTTATCGTTATGGCGACGTTATTTATTGTGTTCAAATGGAAAATCATTGGAACGGAAAATCATTCCAAATATATCAATTGATTTTTATTCATGTAAGATATTCGAAATACCGGCGCAACATACATATATATGCATGCCTGTCACACGACTACTAGCGCCACAGTGCGGCAAGGACATTTTGCGAACAGCATTTATCTACCAGTGTCAGGGGGCTGACCCTGGTCGGTGGATTTTTAAACGGAGCTGCTGTTCACCCTTGCTTCTTCAGCAGCACGATAGAAATTAAAATTCAAACGTTACTGCCCAAATGAGGGAAAAAAGGTCCAAGCGCTTTAAAAAAATGGCGAGCCCAAGGGGAGAGTGAAAAATATGACTGAAACGTGGAAATTCCCTCTTTTGAGTGGCACAAAAACTCGGGTGAAAAGCCTCTCTGATGCATTATTGAAAAGCTTAACAGGATGTTCAAGCAAAAATATAGTTTGTTTCAATTCGTTCCCTCGACCGAAACAACGCAGGTTTGCACGCTCCGTTTATACCTCGTACTCGTGGCTCAGTTTCAATCAAAAGAAGAGCCAAACTTCAAAATTTCCGAACCCCCCCTTTGTCTGAGCTGAAATTTTTGCACAAAGCTTCCTTTATTTATATTTTAACACAACCCCATAAAAGATTTTTGGCGACTCGCAATAGTTTTTGCAATATTGAATTGAATTTTTTTTAACGCTTGCCGACTATATATATATCTGCTACGTCTCCGTTTATACCAATATATGTTATCGCGCTCTGTGTTTTCTCCAAACAAACCCAAACGAAGCCAAACGAACTTAAACAAACGCAAACCCAAAAACTATTGCGCGCCAGTAAAAATCCCTTCAAGGGTTGTTTTAAAATATTAAAAAGGAAGGTTTGTGCAACATTTTAGCTCGATCAGAGAGGGGGAGGGGGTCGGAACCTTACCCCAAAAAGTAAACGAAAATATGAAAAATCATTCTTCAAAAATAATTTCGAGCGGATATTATGCGTGGGTGTATGTTTTGAAAAGTGCAAACGGCCGTGACTCGAGAACCGTTCGTTTTATGAAGTTTGTTCCATCCCAACTATGTCCTAGTCATACCGGAACTTCCCCTCGATCGGAAGATAAAATCTGAAAATCACGGGCTTTTCAATTTCGCCCGAAATACCCTATACGCGCGCTTATATACGCCTGGTACATATATGCGCTTTAAGGGGATCGCAAACGATCCGTCGACAACTTTAACATGGCGTGGACTCATTAAAGTCAACAGTTTTCATTGCCCAAGCGTGGCGGCACGGATAGGAAAGTGCGGAAGCGTGGGTGCACGCGTCTGGGCAGCTTTTCCCCAAAGGGGAAGTCTCTTCCGGGCGACAACATTATTCTCACGTATTTTTGTGCCACGACGGAAACGAGAATTTTCTGACAATTTTCACCGGCACGAAAAGTATATGTGTAATTTATTCACGCAGACAGACAGACGTATCTGCACATTGTGAACTTCCGGAAAATGTTAGATCTCGAATAGCGAAGAAGAACGGAAAAAGTCGGCAGATCAATTATTAAAACAATTGGGTTGATGTGGAGCCGCTATGGCCTGGACCAATACTTGGATGGGTGATCGCTAAATGTGAGCCGGAAGTATACAAAAGCATGTTCTTAGGAACTGGGCACTGTAAAGTGACAAGTGAATGGTAAAGTAAAAACGAACGAACATTGAAATATTGAAAAAATTTATTTGCAATCGACAATGCAGTATTTTGAAGAAAAAAATAAAAAGATTCGCGATTTATTTGCTTAAGGGATAACATCTACCTAGAGTTCCGAAAAAATGGCCAAATTCCGATTTTTTTCTGGGAAACGGTTGGTGAAAAAAAAACGCATTTTTAACATAAGGGTACATATGTAGACGGCCTTAAAAAAAAAGACAGAAAACCAACAAAACCATGGCCGCCGGCAGATAATACTATTTTCAAAGTCAATGGACATGATATCGCGAGAGCCACTTGTTGGATTATTTAAAAATTTACAGGAGATGTGATGAGCAACATTTAACGGAGACTTTGTCCTTGAAAGCAGCGAGACATGTTAGCGGCTCAACATGAGCAGCTAGAAGAAGAGGAGGGATGCCTCTATGGACCAGGCATTGCCGATTAGCGGTAGTTATAAACACATTTGTGTAAACACATTACAAAACTTTAAACGCGTTTTTCTCGAAAACACGTTTTTAAAAGTGGCTGACATTCTCCTGACCGCTGTAATTAACATATCGAGCTGAAATTTGGAGAGCATACTCAGAAAATATGTCTTCACGGAATGACGGATCGTTTTTTCGATAGATACATTTTTGCATTTATTATTTATCTTTTTATGCGAAAAAAAACGCGAAAATTCGATTTTTTTTAAATTGTCGCCATTTTCCGAAATTTGTACTAAACGAAAAACCCATCCGTCATTCCATGACCAAAGGGTCACAGATTGATAATATGCTTTGAATTTGTGTTTCAGATCAACAAAGAGGGGGCAGTGATGTCAGCCGTTTACCTCCCGCGATTTGAGGACCTGTTTTCGCGGAGCTGCAACGGCCGCCATTTTGTTTTTTTTTCAAAAAAAAATTTTTTTTTTACATTCTGTATATCATGAATAAAAGCAAGAAAAAACCGCACTCAAAAAGCTTTACTCGTTTCCTTTAAAAAAAATAAAATGTAAGTACCTGAAATATGGCACTCCAAGGACAAAGTCTCCGTTAAAGGTCATCGACGATCTCACTTTTTGAAAATCGACCTTCATTTTTTAATAGTTTCATACTAATGACTTCTTTTTTATAGATTTGGTATGTTCGAGTTTAAATTATTCGTCGCTTTGTTAAAAAAAGAAATATTTAAAAAATCGGAGATCGTCAATGACTCGTATTTATTGTTAACTTGAATAACCCGTTTGGTTTGTAGATTTCAGATGAACCGTTCGAGCTGGAGAGTGGCCATCGCCAAACGTCGCGAAAAAATTACATCATCTGCGGCGGGCATGTTTTTTTTGTTTTGTTTCTGTATTTTTTTTGTGATTTTAGGTGAAAGAAATCCCGAATTTGGCCATTTTTCCGGGCGTCTAGGTAGATGTTGCCCCTTAATAGATTTGTGCTTATTGTTGCCCGAATGGATTTGAAAAAGTCAGGATAGTGAAGTCCTGCAGGTAAGCTTTACGATCATCAATCATTCGCTCGCGTATTGACATTCCATATCCAGGCGGACTTGTTCCTTTTACGTTAGATTGTCAAGCGGTATCTTTTATATTTTTATATCGTGATTTTTGCCGCACAGTGCCACGGGAAAAAGCAGGCAAGTGTGTGAGGAATATTTTGCCCCGGAAGTGGACAATTTTCCCGCCGTCAATATTTCGGAAACTCCATGAGAGTGGACTTCCGGGAGTGAGGTAACCACACGAAATATAAGTATAGTCGAAGACTGTTCATTTTTCATTCGCCCATTTGTCAATCTTATTAGCTTGACAGATATTTGTAGCTCTGAAAAAATGTCTATAATGTTAAAGCCCCCTTTAATTTGAGCACACATAGTAGTTTATGCTGAGCAATCAAACGTATCCCTTCAAAATCGTTGTGTTCCGCAAATTTAGTATTGAACATTTTTAATGTCGTAACCTTTTGGATTAGTTTCGTGTGGTAGGAATAAAATTAAAGCTTTTCTCTTTTTTAATAGCGAGTTTTCTCTTTAGTTAAAACCCACTGTTTAATAAATATTATTGGGGGTAATACCATTTCGATTAATTTGCATGCTTTTTCGGTTGTTCTAAAGACGGTCGAAGACTGCTTACTTCTTGTTGTTAACAACAAAGCATTTCTCGTTGATAGCACCCAAGGATTCAGATACCCCACACAACTTGTGCCGATTCGAAAAATCTAGAAATAATAAAAAAAATTGAAGAACTATTCTTTGAAAATCTTTAAAATAAAAAATGTTTAATTCGCAAAAGTTTAAAAATCATTTTAATATAAAGAATGAATACACGATGTAAAATCTTCAATGTGCTTGATGTTTCGAAGGTTTTTCTCGCATACAAAAGTATTGAATTTTTGATACGATACAATTTTTAATCAGCAATAATGAACGTATGTCAAATACTGGAAATTAACATTATGTAAATCCTTCAAAGGGTTAGTGGATCAATCTCAAATTTTGCATACAGGCTTAGATCAAACAGACGAGTAATGTTTGCAACTGTTACCGCCGTCGAAGCATGTCTCAGAGACTTCTGTAATTCCTTAACTTTTTTTCACTTATCAGGCTCAAAACGTGGCCACGTCTGCCAAAATCGTGAGAGACAACCAAATAATTAGTAGACATAATATTTGTCACTGGGGTTGTAAATCTTTATTCTATTATCGCAACTCTGCTTGTTTTTAACGTCTGCACTTGAAATTCAACTTTACTTAACGGCGATCGTCGACCATCTTGCGTCCAGTGATGTAGACTTAATTTCAATAGCTAACTTTTCTTGGATCCTATAACGTATGCTCTAGTGAGCAGCTAGTGGAAGAAGAAGGTTTTGCTCTCTCGTCGTCTTTACACATCCCTTACGTGAAGTGTCGCGGGAGAGGCAAGGACCATGAGTTGATGAAGGATCGGTCAATATTTTCCTATGGCCAACATGACTGACTTCTCGGTGAACCAGCATGATGAGAAGCTTACTAGTAGTTTGAGAACGACGAGCTGGGGGCGAGAAACAAAGAGGGAGAGAGAGAGAGAGAGAGAGAGAGAGAGTGAGAGAGAGAGAGAGAGAGAGAGAGAGAGAGGAAGAGAGAATTGAGAGTGAGAGAAATAGGGTAAAGAGATAGTGCAAGGGAGAGGAAAAGAGATGTAGGATTGAGAGCATAAAAATAAAACGTGTTCCAAAAAGTGTTCCCCATCGGGCCATTTTTTAGCCAATTAACTTGACTATTTTCCACAGCCTATGAATTATCTTAGACATTTTTTAAATATATAATATGTTTTAAAAATATTTGATATATTTTCGAAATGTTTGATGTTTTCGAAACGTTTGATATATTTTCGAAATATTTCATACATTTTTGTAATATTTCATATTTTTTTTCGAATATTTTGCAAATGGTTGATATATTTTCATAATATTCGATATACTTTCGAAACATTTAATGCATTTTTGAAGTATTTGATACATTTTCACAATATTTAATACATTTTTAAAATATTTGATACATTTTCGACAATTTTGATATATTTTCGATTTTTTTTTATATATTTTCGAAACATTTGATACATTTTCAAAATTTTTTATACACTTTCGAAATGTCTGATATATTTTAGAAATATTTCATACATTTTCGAAAAATTTACAAAATCATTGTACCTTTTTTTATTTATTTAACCAATTTACCAAATGTACGTTAATTAGTTCCCGGAGATACGAATAGGGGATTGGGCTGTATGCGATCAGGCTTGTGGATTCGCATCAACCTCTGATAACTCAGTGACGCTGAGCGTTTGATTCAACGCACAAGTAAAAAGAGCTGACACTTGAGTGAACGAATAGGCAATACGAATATCGCGAATTCTGCAAATACGTGGCCAAAATATACGATGGAAATGCGGATCACCTGACGTATCCGTATGCGCGCGGCTCGAAGGATAAACAGAGGAAAATCATAAATAAAGCGCGACCGTGCGCATGTAAAGAAAAACCCTGTTGTTGCAGTGTAGGATTTGCAAAATTTGCAATCCCCATGATAAACGGATACAGTATGGAAAATTGATAATGTGTTTCTCCGGCGAGCATCGCGACGCGGAGATTCGCAACACTTGAATATTGATGAACGCGGCATGAATCAGCATATTAAATCCATCCAAGCCTCCCCTTCCCTCGTTCTTCGTGCACCAATGTGATGAATTTTATCGCGATGCGATCGAGAGTCAACGGAAAATATATCGTTCACGTGACGATCGTCGTTCGTTTTTCCTCACTGTTTTAGCTTATCTTTCGCTCCCCCATAAATCAGCCTCCGCATAATTCCGATATACCAGACTCTAAACTTTCTTCGAATCTGAATTGCAGAATTTTTGTACGTTTTTTCGTCGCTTCACGAAAATTCTCGAGTGCCATTGAAAGTGACAAGCGGTGGAAATATCTTTGACTGACGACTTCGAATGTGCTTCGTAAAAAGTGTATAAATTTGCGTTTAATTTTGGAATTTTGAATCTTATCGAAAAAATATTTTATTGAAAATTCCAGTGGTTGGATGACGTTCAAAGGATACTTGCACCTGAATCTGGAAAATCACAGAATCAGTCTCTATTTAAAATGCAATTTATGCGAAAAGCAGCAGTGCTCCGAATTTTTAACGAACCCTCCGATTTTTTTCTTCTTTGAGATGTAATTGGAACAAAGTTTCGTTGGAGGGTTTTAAAAGGTTTGTTTTTTTGGCAAACGTCAAAACTGGAGTTCATTTTCACCGACGTGGGAGCGTGGTATGCTTTTGCCCCTTCCCACCAGGATGTAGACTTTTATTGTTAAAACTTTTCGCGATACAGCCTCGTGTAATTGTAAGCTTGGCAGAAGCTCGGAACATTGAACCCTACCCCGCCATCTCCTTTTCTCTCACCCTCTGTAATGTCAGGTCATAAAATGCCTGGCTGCACTTGGTGGATTTCCAGGCTCGAGAAACGCCAGTTGGGTTTTAAAATCAACCACTGGAAAGTTGGCCAACGAAATAGCCGGGGTCGTTGGCCCTCGCGAAACGTGTGAGTTCGCGATGACGAGACAACGAGATTGCATTCTTTATCGGCTTTTCAAGCGATAAGCTACGAAGATGAATTTGCTGGGAGGCTGCGTACGATGTATAGGCCCACGAGTGAACGACCCTTCGAATATTGCTTATCGTTTACAAATACATGTCTGGGTCAGGCGGTGAACCCTGCTGGCATTATAAAATCGAGCCGAAAAGAGCATCCTCTCCTGACGTAACTCAATCTCGCGACATGTTTGTCGATAAATCTTCGCCGCCCTCTATTTTCTACCCCTCTATTGGATATTTCCTCGTAACGTGCGAGGGGTGAGTGGGATCGGTGACTGTCATTAAGGGGAAAAAAAACGCCCCGGCTCAATAGAAATTTCTAGCCGAGGAAAAGTGAATTGGCATTTTTCATCCCTTGAGGGGTTAGGTCACAGTAGGGTACGAAATCATGTGCGAATTTAACAATTTTTTTCGTATGAAAAAGTGATTCACTCATAAAATTAATTACACATCTATTTAGTATGAATATCAAGCTGTTAGAATTTTCTTTGTCGATGTACAAAATCGCCGACTACTAATATTTTCTTTTGTTGTATTTTTTAGGCGCTCCGTGGCGTGACATTTAGCATTCACAATTTATGACCTAGAACAAAAAACAAAAATTCTCGTCAATCTACATTGGAATACCTTCAGTGTTCCTTAAATACATAAAGTTGTAGGTATTTGAACTTAAGGCCTTAGGCCACTCTACAGGCCGGAAAATAGGCTTTTTGCCGATTTTTTTCTCAAAAAAACTACAAAATAAATCGAGATTACAAAGAAGGGTGTTTATCATACATATCAGTGACTGAATACAATCATTTTTTTGAAGCGATTCATTTCAAAATGGCGGCTGTGCAGCGTTTATCTCAAAACTGCATTTTTTAAGTTGGCCGGAAACATAACTCAGACAATTTTTAACCGATTCACTTGAGATGTTGAATATATCTTGAAAAATACATTGTCTATGGAAGTACGTAGGATTTTTTTTATTGCATAGTTAATTTGTTATTAACAATTATCTGACGATTTTTTAGGCAAATTTTTGGAAAGTGAAAAATTTCGGCAGACAATTTTTAATAACAAATGAACTATGCAATGTAAACAAAAATCCTACGTACTTCCATAGACAATGTATTATTCAAGATATATTCAACATTTCAAGTGAATCGGTTGAAAATTGTCTGTTATGTTTTCGGCCAACTTAAAAAATGCAATTTTGAGATAAACTTTGCACAACCGCCATTTTGAAATTAAACGCTTCAAAAAAATTGTTGTAAACAGTCGCTGATATGTATGATAAACACCCTTTTTGTAATCTCGATTTGTTTGTAATTTTTCTGAGAAAAAAATCCCCAAAAAGCCTATACTTTCGGCCTCTAGAGCGGCCTAACCCCTCAAGAAATGAATTTTCAGTGAAAAATTTCGTATAAAACTTTCGTTCAAATACCTGGATCTTTTGTATAAATCAATATTTTTTAAATTCCGTTTTTTGTTCTAGGCAAAAATTGTGGCTGCTAAACGTCACGCTGCGGAGCTGTTAGATAACAAAAGAAAATATTAGCAGTAGGTCATTTTGTACATCAAAAAAAAAATCGAACAGCTTGATATTCACACTAAATAGTTGTGTAATTAATTATATGAGTGAATCACTTCTTCATACGAAAAAAATTGTTAAATTCGCACATGATTTTATACTCGTTACTGTGGCCTAACCCCTTAACGACATCTCGGCGGAGGGAGCTACATATTGATAGTTTTGTACATTTGAAATCAATTTTTACATAATTTGAAGAAAAAAACCTGCTACTGATAACGATATTCCCATGGCGATATCTGCCGATAAAAATCACTTTTAATTTTCAATTTTTATCGAGACCCTCGCAAGCGCGTAATGAAAAGCCCCATTCGTTGTGCGTAAGACGGACTTGTTATTTTTTTTTGTCATGGATAAAAACAGTCCCGTTAAATGGGTAACCTAATGGGACAAAAATGACCTCATTAGGGGACGAAAAATAACGGCCTTGGCTGGGTACTCCAGTTTCTTCTGCAGAGTCTCTTCAACGAACGATCAGTTGTTTCATTCGATGGAACATCGTCATATTTATCCGCGCAGACTATATAAACAGGCTTGGAGTATACGAGGATTGTATTCACATCAGAGAACTGTACGGCAGCACAAAGCGGCATTTTTTGCTTCACAAGAGAGTGAGGGCTTGAGAAAACGAGGCTGAAGGGAGACAGAAGAGAGATAGAGAGTACGAGGGATGTGACGGGGTATACAAGGCCAGGGATGGGTGAGGCCTGCGGGGGTATTTCCAACGAAAGGTGATGGGGGCAAAGGCCTGACTGGGAAATGAAAAATAGTTCGAGTCGACCCACCCAGAGACGTGGGTACAAGAGAAACCGAGAGAGACAGGGGGGGGGGGGGGTGAGACCATACAATCCTCGCTGGCTAGATAAGAGGAAAATAACGAGGCCGACCGACGTAAGGGAAAGGTAACTAATTCTCTCTTTCCCTCATTTTTTTTCACCCTGCTGTGCCGTAAATACTATATTCTGAAATCTCTCCTGACCTCTTCCAACCCTTGCCTTCCTTCCTGTTTTCAAAATTCTCCAGCCTAGTCGTCATCATTGATCGACGATAAAAATCATATTGCATTAAATCCCACCCCTACAAGAAGTTGAGATCGAATGCTACGAAGAACGACCAATCAGGAAAATGAACAATCAATTCGAACGCGTGTAATTGGCTACTTTCAACTGTTATCTCCTGCATTACGTGGAAAAAGAATATTGCAAACAATACCTAAAAAGTAAAAGCAAAGATCGCGACTGCGTCTGGCACTCGGTACATCGACGTTTTACGATTTTTTCATCCATCAAACAACACCGAGTGAGAGAAAACTCCGTAGTATTTATATCGAACGCCCGTGGCGAAAGATGATACTATATTTGATTGGCAGGCAATTAGAGCATGGCTGCCGCGATTGTGATTGATCTGCCAATAAAGTACAGTTACTCCTGCTGTACTATATTTGATCATTTCTCTTCTTTCAGCGTCGTACAATCGTCCTAATTGAATACAAAGATAACAGACGCCCTCGGCCAATACCCTGCATCGATATGAAGAATGATTGCCAATAGTTGGTTCGTTGAATACCCAAACAATTTCTTCTCCAAAGTGACCACCCCCAATGAAGACCACAGCAACGCGAGCAACCGAATCAATACTTGAAACGCCAAGTTGAGAATGTTGTCTGCTCAATTACGGATGGTACGGAGCAAAGTTATCCTTCTGATAATATTTGA
>CALYCA010000430.1:27500-30827 GCA_944452715.1 Ophion slaviceki | reverse complement strand
ATTTATAAACAATGGAGTTATTATTGTTTGGGTGCTGCCGTTGCTGTACGGACAATCGGTGTATGTGCTTCTAGCAACTGGAGTAATTTTCAATGAGAAATGAGAAAAATTACTCTCAGTATGCTTATAAAACTTTCGTATCGCCGAATACTGTTTTGAAATTTTGTATATTACAAAAATGGCAAGCTGTTGACGAAACGTTCGATTTTCAACCTAGAGAAACAACTTTAATAATGTTTGAGCAACGAATGGATGAATGTATTGAAAAATCATCTGATTGTACGAAAGAAAATGTTATAAACTATGGTCTATGTGATTTTCAAGTGAATGAGACGAATAGATTTTGAGATACTCACACTGGTTCATAAAACGTAGTTTTGCGAAAAACCCTAGGCTATAAAAGTATGCAGTACAAATCTTACTTTTGAAATATAAAATTTATGAAGATGAATTTTTTTTTATTTGTGAATTTATTGAATTTATTCATGCAATTTTAAATATTTATTGAGATTTCTTAATGATGTATCACTAGAAAACAATATCAATAACTAACAATGGTTATTAGCACTAATTATCAGTATCATTCGTTACTAATAATTGGTAATAATTATTAATAATAATTAGTCACGATGCTGTCTAACTCACCATATATTTACCCTGCTCAGCACCGAACATACTAAATGTACACTACGTACACAAAATGTGTTTATAATAGCATGATTTTTCACGCTCAATCAAAAGCACCTAGACGACCTGAAAAAAACAATGTAGTAAAAAAAATCTGAAAAAATGTCAGCGTATTCACAACGAAACACTGCAACATTTTCCCCGCTTGATATTTCGTCTCTCACTCAACAGTTTTCGAGATACGTCAATCAATTGTTTGGACTATTTTCCGAGGTTCGGCCAACAAAATATGAGAAAAAAATTCTGAAAAAATTTAAGAGTATTGAAAATCGAAAATTAAAAGAGTTTCTCCCCCTGATATTTTCTTATAAACGCCATACTGTTCGAATTAAGGCATCCTACTTGTCAGAGTTTCGAGCGAAATTAGTCAAAAAAACATCTCAGACGAAAATTTTGAAAAAATTCCAGGCGATCAAGTATAAACTTACGCAACTTTTCACATCTTTGACATTTCCTCTTCAACCCTATAGTTCTTGAGTTACGTTGCATTTTCCAAAATTTGTCTTTTTCAGCCAAAAATGAAATAACTTTGCGAAAAAAATTCGTACGAAACTTAAAAAAAAAATTAAACAGAGCTCCTGCCACCCCGTTCAAGTTTATCATGGATAAACATGACAAATTTCTTTTCCATAAGTCATGCGCCCAATTCTGGATGGCCGAAAAAAAGCCGAAAAACAGTCACGTACAAAAGTGCGTACCGGGTCGAAAAAAATCATAAATAATACTTTAAAAAAGCAAAACAAAGCTGAATTTGTTCCCTCCGAAAAGGCGTTCGGTAAATTTGGTTATCTTTTTGTTTGACGAAGTTATGTACCTTTTAGTGCGGCAGTGTATATATGTATATATGTATATATGTGTTATATATATGTATGTGTGTGTGTGTATATATATATATATATATATATATATATATATATATATATATATATATATATATATATATATATATATATATATATATATATATATATATATATATATATATATATATATATACGAAAAACTATTATATTTGTTTAATATTTATTTTTAGTATTAATCGAGCTGTTGCTCATAAATAAATAAATAAAATCGATACATTAATTATTTCTCTATTTATTTTAACAAATAAATAGTTTGAATATTAACCCTTCTTTGACACACTTATATTTGGCCACGGCCTTGACACACTGGATCAATTTGACCCGGATAGTACTTCATCCACCCTTCGGTCGACTTTTATTCAAACAAATCGGGGATACGCTTTAAACAATTCTTAATATTTCTGCATAATTAAAATTCGGAAAATATAAAATTGAATTTTGTAAAAAATTGTTGAAAACTTTCAATTGTAGGTAAGTGAGCATTTTTATGTCAAATTCGTCTGGGTCAAAATGACCCAGAGTATCGCGGAAGGGTTGTTAAAATTTATACTTATTTTTATTTATATATATATCCATGCACTTCATAAATAAATATCCCGGGTAAATAATAAAAAATTCGCTACTCAAAAATGTCTGCAAATGTTGATTTTGGACGAAAAAAGTCACTTATAAAAATTAAAAGTATCGTAAAGATTCACGTTGAAGTGGGTCTTTTTATCTTTTAAATAGCGGCGTTAATTTTAATGCAATATTAAGTCGAATTTATTTTCGCAAATTTTTTCCTCCACGAATTTCTTTCAACCTCGGCCGATTTTCAATTTTTTTTGTTATCACGCTTCGAAAAAGCAAAGTGGTACGAACGAACCATGAAACGAGAACTTGGACGAAACGATCCAAGAAAATAACGACAGCGTTCAACTGCTCCGCGAGTTCCGGAGAGATAAGGTTCTCGTTTAATTTACGTGGAAGGCGAGAAAGGTTCGAAAGAACGAAGAAATAAACGGGAACAAAGTGCACGAGAAGTATGAGGATAATTACGCGAAATAACGAAATACACAACGAACGAGGAACGTGACCGACAAAAAATTAAAAGCATACAACGAAGAAAGGAAGGAAAGAAAAGAGAGAAGAAGGAAATGAACCAACATTGGGCAAAAAATCGTTCAGGGATGAACCATGTGCATAGCCTTCCGATAGTTTCGCTGACTACATATATATATATATATATATATATATATATATATATATATATATATATGAGGTATTCCAAGTGTTTTCGAACGGCCTAAAAGCCTCACCTTCTTCAATCTTTTTCAAAGTTGGTAATTTTTTTGTATCATACATTTTGAGTATGTGGCATTTTTTTCAGATTTTTATGGGCTCGCTAACTCGGCTAACTCGGAGATAGGATTTTACACGTGATAAGATTTCAAATGATCGTATCGTAGTGATTTTCTCGCCGTACAAAAAAAATGTACTCTACAAAAAGATGCGTTTTTCTATTTTGGAAAAAAAATTCAAAATTTTCCAAGTACTACAACACTAAAAAAAAAGAAAAATCTTTCATTTTTCAATTTTTTACCCCCAATGACTAGGTTGATCCTGCTGAAATTTACACTGAATTTTCTTTTATTGGTGTAAAACAAAATGTGTAAGTTTCATTCTGGGCTGGGCTTGCGTTCAGTTAATATTGTCGTCTTAAATTCAATGAAAAATTGTTTTTCTCGAATAACTCGGCGATTTACAATTTATTAGTAAAAATGGTACCAACTAAACT
>CALYCA010000430.1:0-22500 GCA_944452715.1 Ophion slaviceki | reverse complement strand
TATGTATTTTTAGATACGCTATTTTTTTCAAATATATAGATATACACCAAAAATAACAAAAATTTGTCAATAAATTTATTTCGCACCCGATTAATTTTTTTCGTGCGGCACGACGAACGAATTCGTGTGCTGGAAAGAAGGAACATTCTTGTCGTCAACGCGAATCATCTTTATATCCTCGCTACTGCCTTCTGGTTTCTTTCACTTCAATTTGCTCTTATTCGTTTTCTTTTTTATATCTTTCGTTTCTTTTCCGCTTTTTTTTATTCACTTTTGGCAATAATTTCGGGAAAACTTTTAACGACACAATGCGTGTCGAACGTTTAAAGATCGTCGCACGGCCTATCGTCCCGTTTAATGTGCCAGCGGGGCGAGTTATATTCGACTACCGGAAGAAAAGTCGTAAAACTTTTCTCTCGCGTACACGATCGCCGAAAGAGAGAGAGAGAGAGGGGGGGGGGAGAGATCGCTCTTTCTCTTTCTCTATCGTTATCTCCGTCTAGTCATATTCTTTGGCAACTTTTCCGCACATGATCACAATATGTATGTATACAGGGTGTACCAATCACTTTGTCGCACCAAAATATCTCGGGAGGGATGCATTTTGGAAAAAAATGTTTCAAACAAAAGTTTCATAATTTTAAGGAACGAAAACGATGGTCATGGTTGTTTTTATTCCATGGCAATATTCAAGGTTATTCCGAGACCAACGTTAGTTTTTTTTCAAGAAAAACCAATATTGTTAAAAATTAATTTTCACCCAACAAAATAGGTAACTTTTGTGTCAACGTTTTTCCCGGATCACTTACATTTCTCAAGATATTTAATATACCAAACTTAATACTTTATCGAAATTGAAGTCAAATCGAAAAAAAATTCATACAAAAGTTACGTACTTTATTACGCTGAAATTGATTCTAAAATAAAAAATGTTAGTTCCTATTGGAAAAATTGAAGGTAACCATGAAATGACCTTGAAAATTGCCACTGGATAAAAAGTAATCAACACCATTATTTTCGTTGCTTCAAACTATAAAACTTTTGTTTGAAACATTTTTTTCTAAAATGCATCCCTCTTAAGATACCTCGTTGTGTCAAGTTTAATGGTACACACGGTATACAGACACATACGCACACACACACAGCCCTAAGGTGGAGACGAGCGCAAAGCCGAGGAAATTAAAGGGTTCATTTTTACTGCTGCGTTAAACCGATCGGATATCACCTCATTCGCGAAAGATTACAGTGGACGCATATACATCTATACGTATGCGCTAGTGTGTACTCACGAACGAGCGTTACAGAGAATAGGCAGTGCCCGGTATTACGTTCTCTTTTATTCGTTCGTGGAAAAAAAATGGCTTCACCATTTTAGTTTCGAGAAAATCGGCGCATTTACGTATGCAAACGTGACGATTTTTGCTCCGACTCCCTGTTGGGTGAACGAGGAACAGAGTGTACGCAAAATTGGCCTGTACGTTTACTCGTGAGAGGAGACGAGTAAGACGTAACGAGAAACTGTAATTTCTGTTGTTCGGTAGATTGCCATTCGTTGCTCTAGAAAGCAGCGTATTTTTTTCCTTCCCTTTAAGGGGTTACCCCCACTTGCGATTTTGAAAAAAATCGATTTTTTTTATTGCATTTTTTTGAAGTGCAATTTGAAGTGCATTTTTTTTTGATGCCCGGAATAGATGACTCTATGTAAGTTTACAAAAAAAAATATTTTCTTCGTGTAAACTGAAATTGAAACTTTAAACGCGTTTTTCTCAAAATGGCATTTCTGAAGTCGGTGACCAAGATTACTCGAACACTAATGAACCGATCTTCTTGAAATTTTGCAGGCTTATTTAATACATAAAAATGTAGTCTTTAATCGTTCGATTTTTTTTTCGAAAAAAAATGGCCGTTTTATAGCCAAAAAAACGGCCGTTTTTTTTCGTTAAAATCGAACCATTAACTTTGACTGTCCGCCATTTTGTGAAAAATGAATATTTTTTAAAATCCTTCGATTAAAGACTAGTTTATACTTATATTTGACTAAATCCATCCGCATTTTTTTTCAGATGATCCACTTCGCCGCAATGTTGGTCACCGCAAACCGTGTATATAAAAACATTATTTCATTGACGGCCATTTGCCACTAAACAATGTAATATTTTTCAATAAAAAAATTACTGAAAGTTCTTCAAGATGTGTTCTTTAAGATGGTATATTGATCGATTAAAAAAGTTTTGTAGTTTTCTTTAAAAAAATCATGAAAAAGACCTTTTTTGCGCTACAAGTGGGGGTAACGCCTTAAGAGATCGACGGGAGATTGCACATTTTTTAAAACACCAAGTTTGTTGGGAAAAACTTAGGAGAATTCTGACCCAAACGAATTCAAACACATGGTCCGGGCAAGGTTGTCAAAAAATGACACACATTACTTGATCGAATGTGTGGAATTATAACCTAAACAAATCCAAGTCGAATTATAACCCAACAAATCCGACTCTAATTGCCAACCAAACAATCCATGCGAAATTATAACCCAACAATCTCAAGTTGAACTGTTACTCAAGCAAACCCAAGTAGAATTTTGAACCAAGCTAATTCAAGTTAATATACAGGGTGTCCCGATTCAATCTTACACCTGAATTTTCTCGAAAAATATTGCTCGGACGAAATATTATGTGGAACAAAACCTCTAGGGATTGAAGGGGGACGTTTGAAAAAAAATTATTTGAGGAGCCAAAATTCAAAATGGCGGCGTTACAAAGGCTGACATGTTTTTTTCAAACGGAAACATAACTTTTTTTTATTGCCAAAAAATTTGTCAGCTGAAAACTAAAAACTTTTGTTGAAAAAATTTTTTGATAAAGTTCATAGTTTTCAAGTGAGAACATCATTTTCAATTATTTCAGATGTATCCAGGATTTGTGTGTGTGTGTGTGTGTGTGTGTGTGTGTGTGTGTGTGTTTTTACCCATCGTGATCAAAGTTCGTCAAGGATTTAAAGAAACACGTTTTTGGGCCTGAAAATGGCACAAGCGCTATTAAAATGGAAAAAAAACTATTTTTCATCGATTTTCCTCCAAAATTTTCTCATGAAAATCGTCCAAATTTGAAAACAAAAAAACAAAAAAAAACCAAAATTTTCAACAGTGTTCCACGCACACACACACACACACACACACACACATACACGCACGCACGCGCGCCCACACACACACACACACAAATCCTTGATACATCTGAAATAATTGAAAATGATGTTCTCACTTGAAAACTATGAACTTTATCAAAAAAATTTTTCAACAAAAGTTTTTAGTTTTCAGCTGACAAATTTTTTGGCAATAAAAAAATGTTATGTTTCCGTTTGAAAAAAACATGTCAGCCTTTGTAACGTCGCCATTTTGAATTTTGGCTCCTCAAATAAATTTTTTTCAAACGTCCCCCTTCAATCCCTAGAAGTTTTGTTCCACACAATAGTTCGTCCGAGCAATATTTTTCGAGAAAATTCAGGTGTAAGATTAAGATGGGACACCCTGTATAACCCAACAAACCAAAATAGAATTATAACCTAACAAACGTAAGTAAAAATATAACTTAAACGAACCCAAGTAGAATTATACCACAAAAAACTCGACTAGAACCCAAACAACCCTAAACGCACGATCCAATCGATTAGCCGCAAAAAATCGATCATGTGTCAGATCGAATGAAATTCACAATATGATCGGCTATCATCGAAGGCGTTGGCTTGCGAAGATTTGATTCTCCACGTTGCATATACGTAATATATATGTATAATGTTTGGTTGACTCACTTTTCTGCGGCCGCAGCAGAGCATGATTGTCGGGCTGCAGCTGCGGCGTGGAGTGTACGAGAGTTGAGGCTCCTGCTGCTCCTCCTGGCAGATCTGATAGCTCAGTCGCCCGCCCCGTTCCCCCTGCTGCAGCTGCACCACCCGCACCTGCAGCTGCACCTGATCCCGCTGTCCTTGACCGACACCAACTCGACCACCGTACTTGATGCGCACGTGTTTTCGCCACTGCATTAGTTCGGTACGTCATGCCCACTGTCTGAAATCGAAATAAGCCGCGTTTTCTTCAATAAATTACACACACCACATATCACACTTGTCAAGCCTTGGAATATTTTTCAAGAGCTTGGCGAAATTACAGGAAGTTTTCCTTCTTTCTAGGTTAGTGAGCGAGCTATATAGAGAGTATCTGAAAAGTCGGCGCCAGACTCTTGCGGGATGAATAGACCGTAAGATTCCTCAGAGAAAAGTCCTCAAGCGTTTCTCTATCCGATCCTTCGTTTACGAGATAACGATTGATCAGTGACAGCCAATCCGGTCGGATGGACACTGCGCTCGAGCCTATCCGTCGCAAGTGGGCGGAGCAATGCGCATTCGCAGCCTATCGTCGATCGAGCGGACGGAGCAAAAATTGCGTTTGCGGCCTATCGCCGAACGAGTGGGCGGAGCCAAACTCCCTCCCGTTTCGCACACATGTTAATATCCCCCCCCCACTTGCAACGACACCTCGCGGAGTACCCGATTGGCCATCGCTAATTCAATCATACCGAGGCAACGGTGCATCCGCGAGAAAAATGGATAAGGAGTTTTCTCTTCGTGATCCCGCGATCTACCTAGCCTATAAATATCCACCACGACTTTTGGGACACCCTGTGTATTAATCTCATTCGGGTGGGAGTTCTTGCGTCGTTCGAACTGTGCGATAGCGCACCAACACGACGCCCTCAACCTACTCCCTTTATCTCCCTCGAAAACGTCTGCAAAACCGATAAACCCGTAGACTCAATTTTTCCCCATGTAATCGAGCCTGCGCTCGCGCCCCTGTCAATCTAACGAAAAAGAAAACGGTTATCTACCGTTTTCCGAACCGCTTTTGCTGAATTGACGCGGGCATTGGGTCTGGAAAAAAAAGATGAGCGCGCTAACCTCGCGTAAAAATATTTTCCAAATTCACGCTGTTCAATTCGAGAAAAGTTGTATTACTGAAAGCTTCAACGCCTCTACATTCAACAGTTGTAATCTGCAATGCGAGATCGGTGATCGAAACGTCAATCTTGATTGGCGCAATTTTATGAGAAAAAAAATAAACGTTTCTTGTATTTCCGGCTCGCTATATATACATATATATTTATATATATATAAATATATTTTTTTTTACTCAGAAATACAAGAAACGTTTATTTTCCATTTTTTCTCATGAAATAACTCATATACATATATATATATGAGGTATTCCACGTGAATCCGGTGGACTTTTTCCCTGACCCCCGCCAAATCGATTTATTTTTTTTTATCTGATTCCATTGACTCTAAAAGACACCCCGATTTAAAAATCTGAAAAAATTCCCAAAAATGCGTGATAAAATGTAAAAATTTTCAGGCTATCACCCGCAGTGGAAGGATGATTTTTTCTGTGCTTTCTGAGCGATTGACGTTAAAAAAAATCCGAAAAATTGACTGCTAACTGTTCAAGGTCCATGATCGTGATTTGGTTATTCAAAAATGGTCAAAAAAATTCATTGTGGATATCAAAATATTTAAGTATCCGTCGAAGTAAGCGGTTCTTGAATTTTTCGGATTTTTCAAACGTTAATCGCTCAGAAAGCACAGAACATATCATACTTCCACTGCGGGTGATAGCTTGAAAATGTTTACATCTAATCACGCATTTTTGGGAATTTTTTCAGATTTTTTAATCGGGGCGTTTTTTCGGAGATTTTTTTTTGTTTTTACTAAGGGTTGTTTCGAAAAATGTAAAAAAAATCAGGGTGTCTTTTAGAGACAATGGAATGAGATTTTTAAAAATCGAATTGGCGGGGTCAGGAAAAAGTGGGGGGCAGTCGCACCTACGGAGGTCCCTATAAAAGAGGTCGCAGTGTAGTGAAGAATGGCACAGTAGTTGCTCACGCGCGTAACGTCCACGCCGAATCAAGCGCGGCTTCACACCCACTTCCGGACGAGTGAATTTTTTTCCCAAAATTGTTTGCTTTCGCTAATTACAAATAATACAAATATAAAATAAAACAAATAATACAAAGTTTGATAATTTTGTATTATTATTCAATAATTGAAGAAGAAAAAAAATCGCGCATGCGCAGCTACCATTGTTTCCTCAACGTCGAACTTTGAATGCGAATATTTCGGGCAATTTTGGTCATACGGCAATAAAAAAAACTTTCTGCTCACAACGACACGCCCTATATGCTCATCAAGGGAACCCTAATAGTTGTTAATCACCCTGTATGTGTATATATTCATTTGAAGCTATATAAACGCGTCACTTCGCCATGACGAGACTATTGAACAGGAACAGAAAATCGATTCGTCACGCCTCGACCCATATATATAGCTATATCGCGCAACACTGGCTTATGTACTTCAATCCCGTGCCGAAAAGCGAAAATAGAAGGCCTGGAAAATTCACACTTCATATATATATATATATATATATATATATATATATATATATATATATATATATATATATATATATATATATATATATATATATATATATATATATATATATATATATGTATATATATATATATATATATATATATATATATATATATATATATATATATATAGATGTGTGTGTGTGTGTAGCCTGACGTTTTTACATTTCTTTTTATTTATTTCACATCCCTGTTTCCCTGCGATCGAACTTTTCATTCTACATTATGCTATATCGAGGAAAAATATAAGTACGAAGGTTTGGATAACACGCGCATACGGGAACGGTGAAGGAGAATCGTCCCTGTATCGATGCTGAACAGATCGACCGTAATTTTCTCTTTAGAGTCCGCGATAAAGCATCGCAATTTTTCTGGCTTTCTCTTTTTTTCTCCGATGCCCGATGTACCATTTTTACGTGCTGGCAATATTATGTGTATTTATATGTATGTATATATATATATATATATATATATATATATATATATATACACATATTTATATGTAGTTTTTTAAGTACGATATTTTGTACGAGTCAATTTCTGCGAGGAAGAATCCGACAGGCTGGAATATTTTCTCCCATCTACAGATGCCAATGATTTTTTTTATCGTTTTTTCTTTCGTGGGTTGTGTTGCATATGCAGAAAAAAGAGGATTGGAATTGCTTGATTGAAAGCGTGGAATTGTTGCGTCAATTGGAAGATTCGATAAATATCGAATTGATAAGCCACTATTGTTGCGATTTTTTTAAGGGGGCGCATAAGCTAGAAATTTCGGATATATGATTTTTTTATTGCGTGGTTTCATAGCTTAGGGTTTTGCAGTTAGGGGGGAGATACCTCTAAGCGAGGAAAAAATTTGCTGGTTTTCATAACTTGTTTTTAAAAGAATAGATTTCTTGACCATTTTTGAGACTTAGGGTTTGTTTTATTACTATATTTGGCTGTTACATGGTATTTTTTTTATTAATTTGAAAATGGCGGAGGTATCGCACGGTCTTCTAAACTTCATTTTCCAAACTGGCGTGACGTATAGCTCAAAAATTAATCAACCGATTTTGATGAAATTTGGTAAAAATCTTTCCAACCTTATTGTTTAAAAGATAACCCGAAATGTTTTGGAAAATTAAAGAATCCAGTATTTTTTGTTTCAAAATGTAGCCATTTTTGTCGGAAAATTCAATCTTTTTGTTTCAAAGCGTGGCATTTCATCGATTTTTAACATTTCTCACTTTTTCTTGGTTCATATTCTGCGTGTATATGTTGATGAAGGAAAAGTCTGCGCTGGTTTTTTTTTTCAGATTGATCACGCCGACGCTATGAGCCACGCCGTCTGACAACATCCACCGCAACCTGTTTAAAAGGCCGTGCCATACCTCCGCCATTTTTAAAGATTACTATTAAAAACCACGTAACATGGTTTTTAACTGACTGTACTAATAAAACACACCCTATGTCTCAAAAATGGTAAAAAAATATTTTTTTAAGGCCTTAGGCCACTCCAGAGGCCGAAAAAATAGGCTTTTTGGGCTTTTTTTCAGAAAAACTACAAAATAAATCGAGATTACAAATAAGGGTGTTTATCATACATATCAGTGACTGTATACAATAATTTTTTTAAGCGATTTATTTTGTAGTTTTTCTGAAAAAAAAATCCCCAAAAAGCCTATTTTTCGGCCTCTAGAGTGGCCCAACCCCTTAAAAGAAATCATGAAAATTAGCAATTTTCTCCTCGCCTCAAGGTATGTCCCCCCTTAATTAGCGAAAAAGATTTTGTACTAATTCTTAAAGTTGACCGAAGTACGACGATATTTGTGGCAAACTACTTCTCTCCGATTCACGCTTTTATCTTCAACGTTTTTCTCGAAACTACGTTTTGGGAAACGCTGCGAGTCGTATCTCAAAATCCATTCCTTCAATGACTTGAAATTCGGACAGAGCATCGTTCATAACATTTTCTATTGATTTTTTTCCGGACCGGATGATTTTTTCGTATGTTTATCAATTTGTTGATAACGAATGACCAAAGTTGTTTTTTTTTTTCTCCAAAAATCGAACTTTTTTTTACCGGCTTCCCATTTTCGTAAAATTCAAAATTTCAAAAAACTATCCAGTCATACGAAACTTTTTTTTTATTATACCAAAGGTACATTTTTTTTTTTTTTTTAATTTCTGATCACCCAAGTTGCCAGACCCACCTACGAAGATTGGCCATGCAGCAACAGCGGCACTCAAATAATACTAACGTCGTTGTTTATCAATATTTTTCCAATGAAAAAAAACTCATACTTGGCAAGACCGTGTAAAAATTGTGTGTAAAATCCCGACCTCGTCATTCCAATACTCTCATCGGGAAAAAATATTGATAATCGTCCTAGTTTTTTGCCCCAAAATTAGGTCAACCTGGATTGTGCTCATTGATTAGCTGATCGTCCTCTACTAACGATGATTTTTGCGCTCTCCGTACACGTATTTAACGTGTGCTCGTTTTTCACGTGGAAAGCCTTCACGCAGGAGAAACTCGTGCTTCCCCACTATTTTTGTCCCTCATTAAGAATCAACGAAATCCACGTAACGACGACGACGAGGGGCGATATGTGACGGTGGTGCTCGCCACGGGGGGCGTCGGAAAACCCCGAGTAACCTTGACCCGATAGACAGGAGTGCGAGAGAGAGAGAGAGAGAGAGAGAGAGAGAGAGAGAGAGAGAGAGAGAGAGAATGCCCATTTCGTACACCCGAAAATATATTTACGTGCTACATATTTCAAGGGATCGAAGAAACCAGCGTGGGAGAATGTGTGCGTGGGTTCGTGTATGAAGCAACCTTGTGCGTGATTGATGAGAAAATGCGAATATGACATATAAAAATGGAAAAATTATTATCGAAAAATAATATATCATTACAACAAAACAAAACATGACAATAAAATATTACAAAATATACGGCACGAAAAAATCTTTTTCGTACGAAAATGTGACGTACACGATTTTTTGAAAATAAAAACGAATAATTGATGAGCAAGATTTTCTATAAGCGAAAATATCGTAAAAACGAAATTTAAAATGAACAAAACTTTGTATAAACAAGTATATTTTGTAAATATATTTATAGAATGTAAGACAGTAAATAAATATTGTATAGAATGTTTGGGCTTAGAATCAGAAATTCTAGTTTCCACTAGGAATGTTTGAGTTTGGGTTTTTAAACATAAAGCATAGTTATCATTAAAAATGTTCGGATTTGTTTGGATTTCTAATCGTAAATTCTAGTTTTCCCTAGAAATGTTTGGGCTCATTCACGTTTCCGAACATACATTCTAATTTTCAGTACGATGGTTGGGATACTTTGAGTTTCTAAACATTGATTCGAGTTTTTAATAGGAATTTTTGCGTTTGTTTGAGTTTTTAAACATAGATTCTACACTGAGAAAAAGAATCATCGATCCAATATCATTGGTGTTATTGAATGAAATTTCGTTGATTCAATTGTAAAATTGTTGGTGTAAATAATCGGATTTATTAGTCCAAACAAAACGCTATTGACTTCAATAACATGATAAAATTGAAAGTTTTTTTCTTTCAAAATATATATTGTCAGCCGAGAACCATATATTATTGAAACTATCTAAAAAATTATCGCGAACATATTATCTGATTTTGAATGCAATTTCTGCAACGAACGAAAAAAGCGTTTCAATTCATACCACGAATATTGTTGATTCGAGTACACAAGAAAAATTGAATTTCGCTCGTTTGATTCAAATAAAATTTCTATTGAGTAAACAATGTTATTTTATTGTTTTCGCCATATTCGATATTGATTTTACGTACATTATTCGTTAAAATATTAATATTTTATTTTAATTGAAAAATATTAAGGAAATGTCTGAAGTGGTTAAAAAATTATGCGAAAGTAAAATCTGTTTGATGTACATTTGATTGGAAAAATTGAACCAAATCATGGCCGAGCGCCACCGAAATTATAAGTGTGAGGAAACTCGTAGTTCTCGGAGTAACCGCTAGAGGCCGCACGCCCGCTCGTTTCTCGTAAGCGTAGCGCGGACTGCAAATCTACTTAAACGCCGGAGAAAGTCTAAAGAGTATCGCTTCTTGGCCTGTGGCTAAGATCAAAGTGTAGTATCTGTTCTAATCAGTTGAATATCTGATATTCTCTCCATGGATATTCCATTGGATATAGATATTCTCTCTACTATTATCGTGGATGATCATTCTAATGCTCACTTTTTATTTAAGATTTAAAACAAATTGAAAAACTTACGTCCCATGGCATATTCGTTTCGATGTAGTAAAGAAATAATTAATTCTATTGATTATATTTTTGTACGAAATGAAAAATGTTTGTAGCTACCGCTTAATTATTTCATCCAATACATCTACGGATTGTATATAGAATGATTTCAATAGAATATAATTTTATTTGAAGGATAATGTAGATATTCAGAGAACAGAAGAGCTTTTTCAAATAAAATAATATGTTATTCAAATGAATCACATTTTCCAATATTTTATAGTTTTGAAACAATCTCATATATCGGTGGCACTTCGCAGCAGCACATTTATTTGGATCAACCAATATATTTTTTTGATTCAATTGGTTTTTTTTTCTCAGTGTAGATTTCATTAGGAATATTTGTTTTTATTAAAAATTTGTAGGATCCTTTGGGTTTCTAAACTTTAATTCTATTTTCCACTAGGAATATTTGGGTTTGTTTAAGGAGTTAGGCCACTCTAGAATTTCCGAAAAATCGATATAAAATATTTTTTCATGGTCCCCTAGGACCTCAAAAATGATGTCCCAAAAGATTATGGCCGGGAAAAATCTCTAAGTACTCGGTTTTCGAATTTCAGTACAAGGCCGCCTGGTCCGCAGCTCACTACTCAAAACTTCAAACACGTTTATCTCAAAACTGCATTTTTTTAGTTGGCCGGAAACATAACTCAGACAATTTTCAACCGATTCACTTGAAATGTTGAATATATCTTGAAAAATACATTGTCTATGGAAGTACGTAGGATTTTTTTACATTGCATATTTAATTTGTTATTAACAATTATCTGACGATTTTTAGGCACATTTTTCACCTTCCACTTTAGAAGTGCGCCATTTGGCAAAAAATCAAAATATCGGAAAAATCCCACGTACTTCTATAGCAGTTATTATGTACAATCGAGAAAAATTCATTGGCTCATTATAAATCAAAAATTACAGGAGCTGTTTATCCGGCCGTGGACTCTGAAAAAACGGAGACGTCATCGCAAAAACGCTGCACAGCCGCCATTTTGCCATTAATCGCTTCAAAAAAATTATTGTATACAGTCACTGATATGTATGATAAACACCCTTTTTTGTAATCTCGATTTATTTTGTAGTTTTTCTAAAAAAAAAAATCCCCAAAAAGCCTATTTTTTCGGCCTCTAGAGTGGCCTAACCCCTTAAGTTTCTCAACATAAATTCTGGTTTTCATCAGGCGTGTTTGGGTTTGTTTGGGTTTCGCAACATAAATTCTAGTTATCACCCGGCACTTTTGGGTTTAATGGCATTTCTGATAAATTCTGATAGAAAAAGCGAGTTGTAACGAACAGTCAGAACTATCGTACGCATGTGGAAAAAAAAGATAGAGTAAGAGAAATGGGCCGATATAACCATACCAAGGTGCACCCTTACACGCAAGGCCAACAAAGAGAGCGGCGAGATTTTCCCATGCCGGGGGAGAATTGTTGTGCCTTCGGGTTTCGCCCTTTGGTTAACGCGTTATTGTACGAAGCTTATTCGCAGGCCTGCGGCTACGGCTGCGCTTTGCCGTCTGAGCTGCCGACCAAGTAACGCGGTAAATCGCGCTTTACACTGCCAACCAGTTTTAACAACATGCAGCATGTATTACGGTGCCAATAAATATAATAAACGGCAGAACTTGGCGCCGTAAATATATGCGATCGTACAAACGTACCGACGTGCATGCACTGGGTGTCTCGTTTGAATTGGAGAAACGCCAAATAAGTCGCGAGAATAAGGTCGAAGAACTTTTTGTACGAGAGATTTACGGTTGGGGGAGGGGGTGTATACGGTGGAGATATTCCCGAAAGAAATCTTCAAGGCGATTATCGGATCGCGCAGGGATATTCATTATTTTAAGGAGGCAGATATCTTTAGGCGACGATTTTTTTTCCGTGATTTTTTTTACAAAGATAATTTTTCTTTACTACTTTTGAGACTTGGAATAAGATTTATTACCACTTTTGGCTGTTACGTGGCATTTTTTTAAATTTATTAATGTTTAAAAATGGCATAGATATGACACGGTCTTCTTAAACTGCATTTTCGAAACTGGCGTGACGTATAGCTAAAAAACTAATCGACCAATTCTGATGAAATTTGGTACAAATCTTTCTAACTTTATTATCTAAAATATGAACCTAAATGTTTTTGAAAACTAAGAAAAAAAGATTATTTTTTTATTGGGAAATGTAGCCATTTTTTTCGGAAAATGCCATGTTCTTGTTTCAAAGCGTACCGTTTCATTGATTTACAACATTTCTCACTTTTTCTTGGTTCATATTCTGTGTATGAGTGTTCATGAAAGAAGAATCTTCTTTGCTTTTTTGTCAGATCAATCCCGCCGACGCTACGTGTCACGCCGTCTGACTACATCCGCCGCAATCCGTTTCATAGACCGTGCCATACCGCCGCCATTTTTAAAGGTTAATAATTTTAACTTTTGAGATTTGGAATAAGTTTTATAACTACTTTTGGCTGTTACGTGGTATTTTTATTTATTTATTAATGTTTAAAAATGGCGTAGGTATGGCACGGTCTTCTTAAACTGCATTTTCGAAACTGGCGTGACGTATAGCTAAAAAACTATTCGACCAATTCTGATGAAATTCGGTACAAATCTTTCTAACTTTATTGTTTAAAATATGAACCTAAATATTTTTGAAAATTGAAGAAAAATGATTTTTGTATTGGGAAATGTAGCTATTTTTCCCCGAAAATTCAATGTTTTTGTTTCTAAGCGTACCGTTTCATTGATTTTCAACATTTCTCACTTTTTCTTGGTTCATATTCTGTGTATGAGTGTTCATAAAAGAAGAATCCTCTTTGCTTTTTTTGTCAGATTGATCCCGCCGACGCTACGTGTCACGCCGTCTGACAACATCCGCCGCAATCCGTTTCATAGACCGCGCCATACCGCCGCCATTTTTAAAGGTTAATAATTTTAACTTTTGAGATTTGGAATAAGTTTTATAACTACTTTCGGCTGTTACGTGGTATTTTTATTTGTTTATTTATGTTTAAAAATGGCGTAGATATGGCACGGTCTTCTTAAACTGCATTTTCGAAACTGGCGTGACGTATAGCTAAAAAACTATTCGACCAATTCTGATGAAATTTGGTACAAATCTTTTTAACTTTATTGTCTAAAATATGAACGTAAATATTTTTGAAAATTGAAGAAAGAAAAATGATTTTTGTATTGGGAAATGTAGCTATTTTTCGCTGAAAATTCAATGTTTTTGTTTCTAAGCCTACCGTTTCCTTGATTTTCCACATTTCTCACTTTTTCTTGGTTCATATTCTGTGTATGAGTGTTCATAAAAGAAGAATCTTCTTTGCTTTTTTTGTCAGATTGATCCCGCCGACGCTACGTGTCACGCCGTCTGACAACATCCGCCGCAACCCGTTTAATAGACCGTGCCATACCGCCACCAATTTTAAAGGGTGATAATTTTAACTTTTGAGATTTGGAATAAGTTTTATAACTACTTTTGGCTGTTACGTGGTATTTTTATTTATTTATTAATGTTTAAAAATGACGTAAGTGTGGCACGGTCGTCTTAAACGGCATTTTCGAAACTGGCGTGACGTATAGCTAAAAACTAAGCAAACTAAGTACTTTGTTTAAATAATAATAACTCCATTATTTATTGGCATTTTTTAATGAAAAAAAAATTAAAACCTGCCAACACTATGTATTAATTTCGTATAAAATCCTGACCTCATCCACCCACTACCCTCGTCAAAAAAAAATATTGAAGATCGACCTGTTTTCAAAGCCTCAAGCTTGTGCAGGGCCCTTGAAAAAAAATCAACAAAATGTGTTCAAAAGTAAGTAAATTCGATTTCTATCGAGGGAATTAATTGTTTGCTTGTGAGAGTGGATTGGAGCGCTTACCTACCTAAATAAATAATAATAATAATATCAATTGTGAGGCCGATTTGTCGACTGTCGAGCGTAATTTTACCACCGGTTACATTTTGTTAGCGAGAGCGCAATAAGTAAATTTTGCTCGCCAACATTTCGAATATAACAGTGATCGCACACACGCACATTGCGCACACTCGTGACAATATTTTGTATCACAAACAATAAAAAAAATAAAATAAAAAATACAGGCCAAAATACACCAAACATGCGTGACATAAATCCTTGCGACGATGCTGCATCGAATTTTTTTGATGTGAACCAAAACGTTGTATTTTTTTTTGGTTTTCCAACTGTTTCGATACACAATTGGGTGTGCATTAACGAACTTGCGTTTTCTTTTTTTTTTCAATTCATGCTCTCATATCCAGAATTCTGGTCTCGTGGGTGATCTTTGACTTTGCTCCGGTAATATAATAACAATCGTAAAGACACCGACTATGACGCAATTTACGTAAACAAATACGAGAGAACTCCACATCAACGTGCTTTACAACGAATGTAAGTGTACATACATATTTGCGATACACATAAATTGTAATTTGAAATCCGACAGATTTTTTATAAATTACAAAAATATATACACATGTAATTAATTTACCAGGTGACAATTGTAAAGTCACCATGTGTTTTTTAAGAGTCTGTCGCGGAGATATTCCGACGAAGAAAAATATGATTATTAATTATTTGTCGAGCCCTGTTCGAAAAAAAATTTAGCGAAATTTTGGGACGAGTAGAATTGGCCGAAAAAAATCAAGCATTGTGAAAAAAAATAACAATTCCAATTTAAGTACAGCAGAATGAAGATAATTAAAATCCGAATACGAAGTACTCCTGGAAAACTTTTTTTGCATATCCTGTCGTCGGGGAAAAAATCGTCAAAGTTGCATTTTTAAACGGACAAATGGAATTTAATTTAATTTTTAAAAAAGTTTATTCAGGAGCGTTTCGTCTTCGGAATTTGATTATCATCAATCTGTTGATCTCGAAATGGAACTCTCACTTTTTCCCAGAATGCTGAACTTTTTGGGCAAATACTATTCCTCACAAAAAAAAACTCATTTTTTTTACAAACACGTGAAAACCCATTAAATATATTTTTCTCGGCGGTAAAATCGGTGCGACAGACACATGGAAAATGCCCCCTTATAATCATCACCCGGTATATATATATATTAGGGTGGTTAAAAAAATGGATTTTTTTTCTCAACGGAAAATTGAAGTATGTTAAGAAAAAGAGAGTTTTGCAAAATTTGAGGGTTCTAAACAATTTTTTAGTTAGTGCTCCCATTTTTCATGTTTTTTTTTTTCATGAGTATCGGAGTATTAATTTTTTTTATCTCGATGTAGAAAATGTTAGCTCGTGATCCAATGTAAGTCTTGATTTAATTTTTTCTGTAACAATACACAATTTTTATTTTAATATTCTTTTTTACCATAAACAATTTGTATTTGCAGATAAGGAATCAATATGTGCAATTCGGTTGTGACAATGATATCACGAATCACTTTGTCATAACGTAGTAACATTTTCCGTTGAGTACCGCGAAAAAAAGTAATTTTTTTAACCACCCTAATATATATATATAACAAAGAAGAAGACTCACCTTCTAAAAATCATCTCTCGCTGTGAGGGCCGATTGGTCCTTTCTCGATCGCCGTTTATCCTCAATTTCCCTCATGCTGCGGGATCTCCCCGTCCCGTGCTTGTCCCCCCCGACGACTTCCGCTGCCTGAAAAACGATGTACATCCACATATATATATCGTATATATATATATGTCTCGAGACTCTTCACTTTGTTCAATTTCATAACATTCTTTGACCACGTCATTAAACAAAATATTACATTAAGGCGGTCCTCTAGTTTCTCGGGTCGAAAAAATCGATTTTTTTTTTCATAAATCACATCTCCAATATGTGTAAAAAATGTGTGCCAAAGGATTTTTCGATATTCGAAGTGGTTCACAAGTTACGGCCCTGGAACGGAGCAGGTATACGGAGCAGGTATACTTTCAAACGCGTTTTTCTCGAAACACCATTTTTCGAAACGGTGACCACGATATTTCAGGAACTACTGCACCGATCTTATTCAAATTTATACAGCATCTTTAATATGTTATAAGCCAGCGATTGAACTAGGATTATCATGATTGCTTCGATAGTTTTTTTTGTACGAGCGAAAAACTTAAGGAAAAATGAGTAAAAAATAGAATGTAATTTTCAAAAGTGTATAAAAAAGTCAATTTTTGTAATTTAGAATTCACTCTAGTTCAATCGCTAGTCTTAAATATGAAGATTAAAATGGCGTTTGGTTTTTTGATTTCAGATAAGCAGAACAGCGGCAATCTTGGTCACCGTCAAGCACCTCTTTTACTTGATGTCTTCCTGTCGGCCACTATAACGTTTATTCTATTATATATTTTGACTTCAAAAAATTTGTAAAGCTTATTTAAATGTTAATAAAGATTATGCAAAAACAATGAGATTGATTATTTCGATGCTTTGCCCGTAAAAAATTATTGAAAAACGCCGTAAAAAAACAGCCGAGAAACTAGAGGACCGCGTTAAATGTGTATATTAGGGTGGCAGAAATTTGAGCTCTATTTTTTTCTTTTTTCTCACCATCCAATTATCTTCGTTGAAGAAAAAATACTTATTGTCGCCGAAACTGCGAGCGGTGAAAAAATATTGAGGTCGCTGAAGCCTCCCGAAAATTAAAATTTTCATTAAGAAATCGATTCTTTTTCTTCCACTTCTCACCCATTCATTTTACGCTTTATAATTTTTAAATTAACCTCGCGACAGCTCTGGCCGGCCAATGAATATTTAATGGTCGGTCAAGGTTTTTAAAATCCATGAGTGAAAAGTGACGAGAAAAAAAAACGATTTTTTAAATGAAAATTTGAATTTTTGGGAGGCTTGAGTGACCTCTAAACATTTTTTGACCCTTCGCAGCTTTCGCGACAATTTTTTTTTCTCAAAAAAAGATAATTGGATGGTGAGAAAAACGAAAAAATAGAGCTAAAATTTGTGCCACGATAGCGTGTATACATGTGTGTATGTGATTGTACGTGTGTGCGTAATATTATATAATAAATAAAAACGTAAAAAAACTATGTTACAAATAATACATAAACAATACATCTGAAATATGTTATAAATAATGTGTATAAAACATTATAACGTAAATAACATATTACTATGTATGCAGGTATAGTCTGACAAGATATTCGAGTGCCTTATGCTTTTGGCCAAGTCATTATGTACGTGTGTAATAATATAATGTTTATGTGGATAGATATGTATAATTTATCTAAAATTTATTTTTGGGAAAAAATTGAAAGAAATATAAATGCAAAGTGAAATGATAAAAATAAATAAATATATATGTACAGGGTGTCCTGTTATAAATGGATACTCCTGCAACTGTCGATAGGTCAAATCATATCCTACTATATGCCGAAATTTCAAATGAGTAAAAGTCCCACGGTTTTCGAGATTTTGGGCTTTAGTTGCAGGATTATCCATTAACAACAGGACACCCTGTACATATCCCGCGTGTCCCATTTTAATCTTACACCTGATTTATCTCGACAAATACTACTTCTATCAAGTATTGCGTATAATAAAACTATCGAGTTAAAAAGGGACGTTAAAAAAAATATTTTTTGGTTCAAAATTGAAAATGTGCGACATTGAGGTGACCGACATGGTTTTTTAAATGGGATTATGCATTTTTTCACCAAAAAATTTGTCAGGCCGAATCTAATAACTTTTGTGGGAACAGTTTTTTAATGATATTCGTAAGTTTTAGGTTAGAATACCATTTTTCACTACTTTAGCGCCCTCTACAATGTACCACGATGAGGTGAAGTCTTCGACATCCTCAATGTAAGTGTGCGTGTGTATGTGGGTGTGAGTTTGTTGGGTTTTGTTTGGATTTTCCTTTAATAGGAACAGTTTTTTAATGACGGTTATAAGTTTTAGGTTAGAATACCATTTTTTACTATTTTAGCGCCCTCTAGAATGTACCACGATGAGGTGAAGTGTTCGACATCCTCAGAGTAAGTGTGCGTCAGTATGTGGGTGTAAGTTTATTTGGTTCTTTTTGTTTGTTTGGGTTTGTTCGATAACGGAAGTGACGAGGCGCAGAGGCCTAATCCTTGTTTGGGTTCGTTTGGGTTATCGAACAAACTTACCACCACACGCACACGCACATTTACACTAGGGATGTTAAAGACTTCGCCTCTTCGCCGTACACTTTGGATAGCGCTAAAATAGTAAAAAATGGCATTCTAACCTAAAAATCATGATCGTTATCAACAAACTTTTCCTACAAAAGTTGTTACTTTTGGCATGACAATTTTTTCGGTGAAAAAGAAAATTTGTGATCCCATTTTTTAAAAACATGTCGACCATCCTAACGTCACCATTTTCAATTTTAAACAAAAAAAAATCTTTTGTTTAAATCGTCCCTCTTCGTACCCTAAAAGTTTGATTCTACTCAATACTTGATCGGAGCAATATTTTTCGAGATAAATCACGTGTAACATTAAAATGGGGCACCCGGTATATGTAGTGCTATACATATGTTTATTTATATACATTATATATATACATACATACATACATACATACATACATACATATATATATATATATATATATATATATATATATATATATATATATATATATATATATATATATATATGCAAATAAACTAAAAAATATTTGTTCGGCTCACTCACTCACGGCTAGTAAGAAAGAGAGAGAGAAAGAGAGACAGAGAGAGAGAGAGAGAGAGAGAGAGAGAGAGAGAGAGAGAGAGAAGGAGAGAAAGACAGAGAGATTGAGACAGAACCACTAGCAGCAAAATCGATAAAATATAGGTACTTTCTTCTTATAGGAGTGAACGCGAGGGCGATGTACGAATACGAACTACCACAAATGCTCGGTATTTAAAAGTCAAGTACAGAAGCCGGTACTCGCGCGTACGTACGAGGACTCTTTCTCTCCTTGACGATCCTCTCTCTCTCTCTCATTCTCTCTCTCTCTCCCTCTTTCTTTGCGCGCCTGAGCGAAATAAAATGTTCACGATCCCAATTATTGCCAATGAAAGAATTTAAAAAAAATATTTTAGTTTTAAGGCTTTCACGGCTCTTTATGTAATGAGAAGAGTTTGTGGCTTCCGGATGGAGGCCGTGTTGAGGATCAGCGTTGTGCCGACGTTTCGCAAACGTTACAGTCTGCATCATCAGGGCTGAGAGCTCCGATACTGAAGCTCTCGTGTCTCAGGTATTCCTTATATAGTTGCAGTCATCGTTCCAGATCGCTGCACCAGCCAATCAGATGTTTTAATTGATCAGCTGGTCAATTAAAAAACCGGGAGGACGGCGTGCCAAATAGGATTGACGTGATATCCTCCATCTCTATCGGAAAACCTAACCAAAGCCCTTACACCCAAGGAATCCCTACCACCCAGGCTTTACGGTCTGCCAAAAATACACAAAAACAACATCCCACTAAGGCCCATTGTTAGCAACATAGGCAGTCCTACATATCACTTGGCACGTTTTCTCTGCAAACCTTTGCAGGAACTCGTAGGTCTCAACAACTCCTATATCCAAAACTCCCGGGATTTTGTGAACAAGATCCAGTCTATCAAGGTACAACCAGAAGATATTTTAGTGAGTTTCGATGTTGTATCCCTGTTTACAAACGTCCCAACCAATGAAACCCTAAGCATAGTTAATAATTCCAAAAAAGTTGCCCCTAACCTACTGCCCCTCATAGAACATTGCCTAAACTCGACATACTTCCAATTTCAATCCCAGTTTTATGAACAAACTTCAGGCGCAGCCATGGGTTCCCCTATTTCCCCTATCATTGCCAACATCTTTATGGAGAACTTCGAGAACAGAATTCTGCAAGAAGCTACCCTCAAGCCCTCCACCTGGTTCCGATATGTCGATGACACCTTCGTCATTTGGAGTCACGGCAAAGAAAACCTCAATCATTTCTTAACCTTCCTCAACTCCCAACACCCCAATATTCAATTCACCATGGAGATAGAACAGGAAAATCAAATCCCTTTTCTGGATGTACTGGTTCAACGGAAAAGCGATGGCACTTTGGGCCATAAAGTTTACCGGAAGCCAACGCATACGGATAGATACCTCCACGCTACGTCCCATCACCACCCTTCCCAAAAACAGTCGGTCATAAGCTCTCTGGTCTACAGAGCTCTAGCGATCTCCGAACCAGACTCCCTGGAGGTTGAACTAGAACACCTACGAAAAGCTTTAGGAGACAATGGCTACAAGCCAGGCAACATCGAAAGAACGATCAAAAATCTAAAAAGAAAAATAGCTGATCCGAAAACGGTTACAGCACCTGATGGAGAGAATGAAGGACAAATAACTGCAACAACTTCCCTTCCATACCTTCAGGGCATAACCGATCGCATAGGCAGGGTCCTTGGAAAACATAACGTGCGAGTCATCTTCAAACCTCAGAAGAAACTAGCACAAGTGATTCCGAGTGCAAAAGACCAAAGACCACCATTAAGTGCACCAGGAGTATACAAAATACCCTGCTCATGCGGTAAAGTGTACATAGGGGAAACCGGGAGGAAGATCAGTACACGGATCAAAGAACACCAACGGTGTATCAAATATGGCCATATTACACAATCAGCGCTGGCCGAACATTGGATGGAGACTGGTCATGCCATCCAGTTCGACAAAGCCCAAAGTCTGGCCCCATCAAACAGCTATTTTTCCAGGAAACACCGAGAAGGCTTGGAAATCCGAAAACATCCGGACAACCTAAACAGAGATGGAGGATATCACGTCAATCCTATTTGGCACGCCGTCCTCCCGGTTTTTTAATTGACCAGCTGATCAATTAAAACATCTGATTGGCTGGTGCAGCGATCTGGAACGATGACTGCAACTATATAAGGAATACCTGAGACACGAGAGCTTCAGTATCGGAGCTCTCAGCCCTGATGATGCAGACTGTAACGTTTGCGAAACGTCGGCACAACGCTGATCCTCAACACGGCCTCCATCCGGAAGCCACAAACTCTTCTCATTAAAAAAAAATATATTTTTATATATATATATATATATTAGGGTGGTTAAAAAAATCGATTTTTTTTCCTCGACGGAAAATTGAAGTATGTTAAGAAAAAAAAAGTTTTACAAAATTTGAGGGTTCTAAACAATTTTTTAGTTAGTGATCAAACGCCTTTTTCATGTTTTTTTTTCATAATTATCGGAGTATTAATTTTTTTATCTCGATGATGAAAATGTTAGTGCGTGATCCAATGTAAGTCTCGATTAAATTTTTTCTGTAACAATACACAAGTTTTATTTAAATATTTTTTTTTACCATAAACAATTTGTATGTGCAGATTAAGAATCAATATATGTAATTCGGTTGTGAAAATTATATCAACCCTTGATGAACAAGAACACGGTGTTTACATCACTGAACGTCTAACAAGTATGCGTGTTTTTTTTTGGAGTAATATGTTGCTTTGGAGTAAGAAAACAAAGTCATACGGATTCGAGAGTTACAAACCGCGGCGCTGTTGACGCTACTGCACCTTTGTTTCTCTGACTGTCCGTGAGTTCTTTTCGCGATTCATTTGATTGTTTCCAGTAGTTGCTGTATCGAGGTACGTCACAGTACACGTAAAAATAAAAATGTAAAAATGTTTATTCGAACGATTTGAGCTTCCGTGCGTTTTTTTGGACTTGAATCCTTCACTTTGGGACTAATCAG
>CALYCA010000429.1:0-20715 GCA_944452715.1 Ophion slaviceki | reverse complement strand
GATGAAGATCAAAGCAAAGGAAGAAGATTAAAAAAAGCGACATGATGATGATGATGATGATGTTGCTGATGATAATGATGATGAAGACGAAGTATAAGGCGGAAGACCGGGAGCGATCGGGGAGAATCTCTTGGTTAGCTCTGGTCTCGGCCCACACATACACACACATACACGCACACATATACACACACACACAGACGCGTATATATGAATCGAGAAGAGCAGCGGTGATGATCGGTAGCGAAGGAAAATAAAGAGAGAATGAGAGTGATAGGGAGTGAAATGAAGAAAGAGTGAGAGAGAGAGAGAGAGGAGAGAGAGAGAGAGAGGAGAGAGAGAGAGAGAGAGGAGAGAGAGAGAGGAGAGAGAGAGAGAGAGAGAGAGAGAGAGAGAGAGAGAGAGAGAGAGAGAGAGAGAGAAGAGAGAGAGAGAGAGAGAGAGAGAGAGACAGTGAGAAGGGAGGTGTGGTGGCCAGAATGGAAGGAATCTTCTGGGCAAGCCACGGTGAGGTCTTCGAGGTTGAGGGGCGAGAGGAAGACAGGATGCTGCGCCGTCACGGTACACTTGCCTCCGGACTTGAATCTCAGTCCTACGGCCACCAAGACGTCTTCGTCATTCGCCGTATACATTCACCTATGTGTACATTAAATCTCGTCTCCTTGCCTCGTAATATTTATTATTATAAGTCACGCTGACTATCAGCACATCTGGATATTTTGAGGACCCTTCACAAAGTCCAACGTCTTTAATATTAACTTTCCCTATATACGTGTATGAAGACATAAACTCCGACTGTAACAGTTCATTAATGGAGTTTCCCTTTTCTCGAACGCTCCACGCTGAGCAGCCGCGAGAGTATAAAAGTGGCAGATTTGTGCTTGACGACGCAAGCAGCGAAATTACCGTCATCTTTTTCATCATTCCACTGCCTCCAGCTGATCAACGGAGGCTGCTGCTAATACGGAGCTGCCGCAGATTGAATCAACTTGCCTTAGGTTGAACTGAGTGTTGCTCAGCACGGTCTGGATGGTTTATAATTTGTGCGGAGACAGCGCCGAAGTAATGAGCAACAATGACGATGAAGAGACATTGGTTTGACGGCAGCATCGGGCAGTCCAGAGGGGAATGTTAAAATTGCAAAAACGCGGCTGAGTTTGGGTATTTGGTTGTTCGGTGATTGTTATCCGACTCGTGTGACGTTGTCGCGTTGGGTTGTTGGTCTTTTTTGTATCAATGAGGGAAGATCATTTGGAAACTTGGAAAATGTGGTGGATAGGACTTTTGCAGATCTGGGTTTTTCATGATCAGGGAAAATCATTTTTCATGATCAGGGAAGATCATTTGTAAACTTGGAAAATGTGGTGGATAGGACTTTTGCAGATCTGGTTTTTCCGTTGAAGCCTGGTTGAAGGCGTTTGAGGTGTACTTTGGGAAAGTGGTGACGAAAGTAGCATAATTGGCATTGCCATTGCTGGTGGATTACTTTTTTTGGGTCTCGTGAAGATTTTTCGATGAAGCCTGGTTGCTACTGGTCTTTTTTATATCGATGAGGGAAGATCATTTGGAAACTTGGAAAATGTGGTGGATAGGACTTTCGCAGATCTGGTTTTTTCATGATCAGGGAAAATCATTTTTCATGATCAGGGAAGATCATTTGGAAACTTGGAAAATGTGGTGGATAGGGCTTTTGCAGATCTGGGTTTTACGTTGAAGCCTGGTTGAAGGCGTTTGAGGTGTACTTTGGGCAAGTGGCGACGAAAGTAGCATAATTCGCATTGCCGTTGCTGGTGCATTACTTTTTTTGGGTCTCGTGTTGGAGTCTCATATTGGAGAACAACATAGTGCCCATTGAGATTTGAGAAAATGTTCGTTTATACAACCTACATATTCATAATTGCATTACCAAAAAATAATGCGAACCATTGCGTTGGAGAATAATTGAAGCTGGTGAAATTATTTTACGAGGAAGCAGAAGATCTTCCTCATGGACGATGAAAGACATCACCGTCTTATTAGCAAGAAAATCGGATTCTCTGAGATTCCACTTGACGGATCAGGGTGGAATAAAGTGCAGGGAAATTCCGGAAGTTTATTTTCACATGGCGAAGGTCGAGGGAAATAGCTTCGGTCTTTTCCACGCCACCTCGATCAGACAGTCACACCAAATTCCGAAAAATGATGGATCTTAATTTCAGTCTGAAAAAATGAATTTACAGACAGCTTGCTAATATTAGTGAGATCAATAAACCATGTACAAATTTCACCGATGAAGACATCTCGATAATCATTAAAATGTTAAATTCCGCTTTTATTTTGAGGACAAAATGTCCAAAGTCATAGACAAAGTCTGAGCATCGTATTTTAACCCAACTAGTGAGATAAATAAATGATGTAGAACATTTACGATGAAGACACCTCGATGATAAATAACGTTGTCAATTCGACGAAACATATTTTGAAAAATGATGCACCCCAATTTCAGCCTGCAAAAATTAATTTACAGACAACTTTACGATATTAGTACGATGATTAAATCATGGAAAATTTGTGTCGATTGAGACACATCAATACACCATTAAGGGGTCTTCTCACTTTAGACGCCAAAAAGGCTATTTTCATGAATTTGTCGATAGGTTTATATTATAGATATTGATATAAAAGTTGTTACACTTAATAAATACACTTTCGAAATACATAAAAAAAAATTGTTAATATATCTATGTAACCCAAACCAACTTTAAACGCGTTTTTCTCGAAACAAGGTTTTTCGACCGCTTGTTGATAAAATCTTCGAAACTACTGAACCGATCCTTATGAAATTTTAACCACATATTTTTTTTACAACTATAGCTATAGCGCATATCAAGGATTTTTTTGATTTTGATATTTGCTATTTTTTGCCAAAAATAGTGAAAAAACGCGTTTTTTTTTTGGTTTTTTCGAATAATGTCCGCCATTTTGTTATTTTTGCATACAAAAATCAACAGCGTAGATCTTCAATTTTTTTAGGACATTTATTTAACTACCATTTTCGTCTATAAATAGTGACTTAAATAAATAAATAAAAAATTTCAAATATATTTCGAAAGTGTATTTATTAAGTGTAATAACTTTTATATCAATATCTATAATATAAACCTATCAGCAAAATCCATGAAAATAGCCTTTTTTAGCGTCTAAAGTGAGAAGACCCCTTAACATTTTTAATTCCGCTTTCATTTTTTAGACAAAATGTCCAAAGTCATAGACAAAGAGTCAGCATCGTATTCTACCTATACCAGCTTAATTTCCGTCTGCAAAAAAGGCCCAGACACGACAATTTTATAATATAAGTAATACACACACAGATATATACACACACACACACACACACACACACACACACACGCACACACACACACACACACACACACACACACACACACACACACACACACACACACACACACACACACACACACACACACACACACACACACACACACACACACACACACACACACATATATATATAAATCCATGTTCATGGGCAGCCAGAAGGGTTAAAGAATTATCAGAGAAAAAGGGCTGCTGAGTGTTAACGGCATTTTTTTTAACGAAAAAAAAGGAGCAGGGTGCTATATAGGGCTGGATCGTAAACAATCAGGATTTTTGGCGGTAAAATAATCAACAACCCTTCCGCTACCTGTGCTTCAGGGGGGTTAAAAGTGTGTGTGGAAGAGCGAGACCGAAGCCAGGGGGATTCCCATGGGTTGATGCGAGACGCACCAACATTCAGTACGAATTCTTTCTCACTTGCCCCCCCCCCCCCCACTTATCTCCGTCTCTTGCTCCATTCGTCACTGCACTTTCTGGTATATTGTGCGTACCACGAGTTGTTTGTACAAGCTTTGCAGAGAATTGATATTTGAATGGAGAAACGAGCGTCCAACGATGGTTTTACGACATTGACGACCGAAAATCCCTCGTGCGGCTTTGACCTCTTGGTTTTTCGCCTTTTTTTGCTTGCCCCCCCCCCGAGACACAATGGGGGGACTATTTTACTCGGCTGGATCACCGCAACAAGCCCCCAAAAGGGTTGAAATAATGCCCGGGCACGCATTGCCGCAATAAAACTCGAGGGAAAGGCGTATTATCGCCGGAAAAAGCCATCAAATTGGCAACACACAGTTATGTGTATTAGACAGCTCGAGTGCGGCGCGGGGGCGACGGGGAGGGCAGGAAAAAAGCAACGCGCCTGAGTGAGACGAGGGAGTAATGTCCTGTTATAGTTCGTACCTCTGAGGTACTCACAACTTACTGCCTCTTCAACCCTTTTTTTTGACGCTCGAGCCAAGTTAGTCGTTTGTTCGTTTACTTTTTTTTTTCTATTTACTCCGGTGTCGTTGAGCTCCTCGTTCGTGGAGGTTTCACTTTTTTTAGCAGCCTGAGTGGTGTTTACTAACCAACCAGTTTGACGATAATTTGATTTTTTTTTTGCGTATTCAGCTATCGATCGATACGTGCATCGATCCATTTGTTACTCTGCAGCCCAGTAAAAGAGACGAAAACCCAGCACCTTTTAGCGTAGAATATGAATTTTTGACTGAAGGTAGATAGGTGCATATTGAAAGTAAGCCCAATGAAATGCAGCCCCTCAACTCGCCCCAACCCTAAGAAATAGGGGTTGAAAAGTTAAAAATCGCCGTATCTCGATAATTAATAGCCCGATCAAAAAAGGTTTCAAACAAAAGTTATTTGGAATAATAAAATGCGTATAAAGTTATCTGATGTCGAAGTCCCTATCTTTGAAAATAGCGGCACAAAAACGATTCGAAAATTCGGGGTTGATGCGTGTGGTGCTCTCGTGTTTTTGTGCCGCTATTTTCGAAGATAGGGGACTGGACGTCAAATAACTTTATACGCATTTTATTATTCCAAATAACTTTTGTTTGAAACATTTTTTGATCGGGCTATTAGTTATCGAGATAAGGCGATTTTTAAGTTTTCAACCCCTATTTCTTAGGGTTGGGGCGAGTTGAGGGGCAACATTTTATTGGGATTACATTCAGTACGCAACCAGCTGCCTTCAGTAAAAAATTCAGATTCTACGGTAAAAAGTGATGGGTTTTCGTCTCTTTTACTGGACTACTGCCCTTTGATCAGTCCATTGATGTGGAGATTCATCAGCACATTCCTGATCAATCTGGTCATTTTCCTAATCAATATGTTTGCTGATAATTTTATTGATCCATTTGAGTATTCAGTTTTCGATCGATCCATTTGTTACTATGTCCTTCAATCAGTCTACCAATGTGTAGATCAATAATCTCATCCCTGATTAATCTGTTCATTTTCCTAAGCAATCTGTTTCCTGATAATTTGATTGATCATTTGCATATTCAGTTATCAATCGAGACATGCATCGATCCATTTGTTACTATGTCTTTCAATCAGTCTATCAATGTGTAGATTAATCAGTTCATTTCTGATCAATCTGTTCATTTTCCTAATCAAACTGTTTCCTGATTATTTGATTGATCCAATTGCGTATTCAGTTCTCGATTGATACACGCATCGAACCATTTGCTGCTTTGGCCTTCAATCAGGCTATCAATTTCTACATTCATCATCTCATTTCTAATCAATCTGTTTCCTGATAATTTGATAGATCCATTTGCATATTCAGTTATCAATCGATACATGCATCGATCCATTTCTTACTATGTCCTTCAATCAGTCTACCAATGTGTACATTAATCAGCTCATTCATGATCAATATGTTCATTTTCCTAATCAAACTGTTTCCTGATTATTCGATTGATCCATTTGCGTATTCAGTTCTCAATCGATACATGCATCGATCCATTTACTACTTTGTCATTCAATCAGGCTATCAATGTGTAGATCAATCATTTCATTCCTGATCAATCTGTTCATTTTCCTAATCAATCTGTTTCCTCATAATTTGATTGATCCATTCACGTACTCAGATATCGATCAATTCCTTTCTTCATTCCCCCTATGCACAAACTCCATCAACGTTTACATCAACAAATTCACTAATCATCGAAGGCATTTACGAATTCACCGTTACCATCGTGACGTTGCAGCTCTTGGTTCATTTTCAACGCATCGACGAAACCATCCCAATCGTCCAAGATACTTACTTTTACCTGTAAGCAAATTACCTAATTACTATTGAACTCACCTGGGGACACATTTTGCACTGGTACTTTCTCGGCGGATGGGAGTGGGGTCCTCCGAGATGAGGATTCAGGTGAGACGGATGCGACGGTTTGACTGTCAGCGGTTGGGGCACGACGAGTAAACTCGCTGGAGGACTACCGCTGCTGCTCCCCCCCTGCTCCGCGATACTGATCCTCTCCTGTAAAATACAATATATCAGATACACCCACACTACGTCAAAATTATCTTCTCTTCTCGCTTCTGTACGAATTATGGTGAAAATGAAAAATTTGCCGGTAGGGGGGAGACGATCGAAGCCCCGTTTGATCGCAGATTGGTCGTGCGCTCGTGAAGATATGACGTGTAATCGGATCGAAGCGAGAACTATAATTTATTGCTGGAGAGTCGCGGAAATACAGTGAGTGAGTAAACGCGCTGAGATATTGAGATCGATCATAATTTTCCGGATTGCCTTCACAAATGAAATTATTATTTGCGTACGTGCGTATGAATCTGTGTATACAGGGTGGCTCGAAAACAGACTTCCAAAAAGAAAATTTGTCCGAACTTTTTGGTTTTCGAGAGACCAGCATTTTTTTTATTCATCGCTTTTGAGTATGTACTTTCGTCGCGATTTTTTTTACTCTTCTTATCGTTATGAAGTGCACTGCTGAGTAATAAATAAATAAACAAAAATAATAAATAATAAAAATAAATAAAAAATATAATGACTAAATAAATAAATAAATAAACTGAACACCAGCGCAGGTGCTTTGGATGTTGATCAAAAGTTTTTTAAATAGGTTTAAGAGGGTCACTAGAGTTCAGATGACAAAAAAATACTCAAACTAGTCTGAATGACTCCCAATTGCTTTTAAAAACTTTTACAAGGAAAGTACATACGCAAAGGAGAAAAAAATGAAAACTTACGCTACAGAAAAACTTGTAAAAATTGAAAATTATGTTTCCGGAATACTAAAAAAATCATAGGACAACACTACCGGCCAAAAGTTTCCGGACACTTCAGATAATTGCAAAACTTTCGATCACTGGATAATTACCAAATAATGTTAGAATAATATAGTTTGTGTTATTTATCATTTTACAAACATATTGTATAGCTCTGTGTAATTAATTGTATTATTGTAATATAATTTTGCAATTATCCAAAGTGATCGAAAGTTTTGCAATTATCTGAAGTGTCCGGAAACTTTTGGCCGGTAGTGTACATGGGGGTGATTCGGATAGGCATTGATACGAGATATCTAGGTTTTCCTTTTGGACATCACGTTTCGGGACACCCTGTACATATATATAGACACACACACACACACACACGTATACAGACCAAGAATATTAAATAGTCAAGGCAAGATCAACGGGCGTCGTATCGGCCTTGCAACCTGCTGCTTGAGATCCTTGCCCTTTGCACAGCATCCCATTTATATATAGATAGGTGTCGCATCGGATGATTTGCTCATAACTATGTGCTCGTTGCGTCAGAGTTTTTATAATGTATGGACGGAGTATCGTATACGAATCCTGTTTCTATATCCTCCGATCCTCTCTCTCTCTCTCTCTCTCTCTCTCTCTCTCTCTCTCTCTCTCTCTCTCTCTCTCTCTCTCTCTCTCTCTCTATATATATATATATATATATATATATATATATATATATATATATATATATATATACTTATAACTTATTTTATATACTTTTTCTCCGGATATATTGTTCTTTTTCATATATTAGTATCAATATACTATATATTTCCTTGTTTATTTGTTGTTATTATTACCATTATTATTGTTGTCATAATCTCAAGGTTACAGACCAAGGCACAAAATATATCAATCAATCTCTCTCTTTTTGGTTCATCGTTATTCATATGCACGTATAAATATTCGTATTCGTATTGTATAATTTTTGTATGAATACTTTTTTTGTGTATGGGATTTCTTTTTATTAATTTGTAAAAATATTTTGTAAGGATTGTGTGGCAGATGATTTGTTGTATCCTAGTGCACTAATAAATTATCTATCTAGCTACCCCCCTTTCTCTCTCTCTCTCTCTCTCTCTCTCTCTCTCTCTCTCTCGTTTTCTGTCTTTCCGCCTCTTTTTCTCGCTTTGATCTTTCAATCGTTTTTAACAGAGATCACGCGGCGCATAATCTTTTCAACGCGTTTGAAATTGATCATTGCGATTTGCATATTGGTAATCGCCCGTTCCAGAGCACGTATAAAATAAAATAAGAACGCGATGCTGAGACGATAGTGAATTTTGGAAATTCTGTCTGTTTGAGCGAAGTTGACGTGGAAAAGGGCTGAAGTTTTTTTTTCCCGAATCTTTGGTACGCGAAAAGTAACGTTTACGGAATACTCAATTGTGAATTTATTTTGGGTGTAGTTCCCAAGAGGACATACCACCGATTGATATGGAATTTCGTGGACCCATGTATTTTGACTCGCTGATTGCGAATATGATAGTGAAAATACCCGCACATATGAGTTTCAAGGTCAAAACTCACAAAAACTGATTTATCAAAAGTTTTTCTACTTTATTTTGATAAGTGTTGATCTTAGAGAAAAATGTTTTCGACAAAAGATGTAGCCTAGAAAAAGAGTAATCTTTTATGTTCTATACGGTTTTTGTCTAAAACCATTCTGCTTTGAGAAAAATGGGATAATGCTGAAATAAGTACATTCCGCTAAACTCCATTAGTTTGGATATTATTTACTTAGGCACTTAAGGGATCGTCTCAGTGTGAAATTTTCGAAAAATCGATTTTTTTTTGTTGCATTATCGGATAGTATACACTGTAATTGTATGGACCTGGCATCGCCGATTGATCGTAAGTAAACGATTTATCTAAAAATTTTCCAACTTCAATCTTTAAACGCGTTTTTCTCAGAATAGTGTTTTTCAAAACGGTTTCCACTCTCAAAGGAAGAGTTTTGAAGATATCTAGTTCCCCTTTGAAGAGAACATTTTTAACGTCATTCTTTATAGCGCTATGGAAGCTTTTTTTTTTTTGGAAATCTTCCTATTTTTTTTTACGAAAAACTGTCGAAAAAAAGGGCCAAATTCGATACTTTTTGTTCAAACCGCCGCCATTTCGTCAAATTAAAAAAAAAACCCTTTCATAGCGCGATAGCGACTTTCCTACAGATTAATAATCTTTTTGAAATTTTTGTTTCAGATCAAAATTGCGGCCGCAATCGTGGAAACCGTACAGGACCTTTTTTTATTACGTGTCATTTCAACAATTTATTTAACTATTGTACATCCAATAAATAAACATAAAAAAATCATTTTGTATTCGTCATGAATGTATTTATTTATTTTAAAAAAACCGGACCGATTAGTTTATTTGAACATTTAAAAAAAAATCGCGAAAATCAGTGATTTTTCGGAGGGTCACACTGAGACGATCCCTTAATCGAGTTTAGGAAAATGTACCATTCGGAGCATTGTCCAATTTATCTCTAAACAGATCGGTTTTAGACAAAACTTCTATGGAACATAAAATATCAATCTTTTCATAGGCTACAACTCTTGTAAGAAACATTTTTCTCTAAGATCAACATTTATTACAATAAAATAGAAAAACTAAAAAAAATCATTTTTTGTGAGTTTTGACCTTGAAAATCAGATTTGCGTCTATTCACTATCCTATTCGTAATCAGCGAGTAAAAATACGTTCGTACACAACATTCCCAATTAATCCGAGGTGTGTCCTTTTCGGAACTTTATCCTCCATTTTTATCACCTTCGATAATTTCACGATTATTAAAAAAAAAAACATTTAGGATTTGTTTATAACGACGCAACTTTTCAAGTTGTGTTATCGCTAGCGATGTAATGACGATCGACGAGAAACAATTCATCGCGAACTCAATTAACAAAAATCTCGAAACGCGATGATGAATCTTCGATCGATTAATGTTTATCGGTGGATTTCTGGAGATCAATCGATTAGCCCTTTATTCACGGTTTCATCCTGATTGATCTCTTCGTGAATCACAACTGAACGAATACACTCGATTCTCAGTTAATCAATCGATCAATGTGCATGAATCAGGTGTACACAGCAGATATTGGCTCACGCGTTCGAGTCTAGTGCTTCAATCTGATATCGACTATTTCCTTGGGCTTTGTATCTGGATAGCTCGCTCGGAGCTCATAATCGGTCGAAACGTTTCGCGCCTATGGAAATGCTCGACCTACGCGTAGGCCTGGTACTCGAATGTTGCCACTATTGCATTTAGTCATTACATATATATATATATATATATATACACACACGTAGGAACTTTGAAGCCTCATATAACCGTTCGTGATTATATTTAATATATGTTTTCTTGGACTTTGCATACATTCGACTCTGCTCTAAAGTATATGTCTGCTCTCCGTTTACCTCAATGAGAATCATTATATATATATATATATATATATATATATATATATATATATATATATATATATATATATATATATATATATATATATATATACCGGGTGTCCCCCTTTAATTTTACACCCGATTTATTTTGAAAAATACTGCACCGAAGGATGTTGAAGTTCACATCGTTGGTACGCAACGAACATTATTTTTAATTTATTTATTTATTCATTTTCTTCATCGTTTTATCTGGAAAATATAGGCTGGAAATTTCTGGTAACGATGGAATAACTTTTGAGTGAATTCTGTTGCCAAAATTTGGCAAAGAGAATCGGTCTCCTACACTTTCGTTGCGTTCCAACGATGCAAACTTCAATACCATCTGCTCCGATCAAGTATTGAGCATAATAAAACGTTTAGGGTGCAAAGGGGGACGTTAAAAAAAAATTTGGTCCAATATTCAAAATGGCGACCTTAAGGTGGTCGACATGTTTTTTTTAAGGGATAGGGAATTTTTTGGGTAAGGTTCCGAACCCCCCCAATCGAGCTGAAATTTTGCACAATCCTTCCTTTTACATATTTTAAGACAACCTTCAAAATTCAGTTGGTTTGACAAAATTGTATCTTTAAATACGTTCAACTTGATTTTTGATTGGCATAACAAAACAGTATAGTTGGGCAGTAACCAAATATACATTTAAACTATCTGCTTATTTAGCATGTCTGAGCAACTGTTAAAACAACAAAATTTCGCGACAACGAAATACATTTTGCACATTCAACGATACTTTTTTCTTAGTGTAAGGATGTTGAAGACTACCTCCTCGTGGTACATTCTGGATAGCGCTAAAATAGTAAAAATAGTCTTCTAACCGAAAAATTAGGAACGTTATTGAAAAACTTTTCCTACAAACGTTAGTTTTGGTATAATAAATGTTTTGGTGAAAAAATATCATGATCCCATTTTTTAAAAACGTGTTGGCTATTTTAACGTCGCCATTTTGAATTTTGGACCAAAAAATGTTTTTCGGTTCAAAATTCCTAAATGCTTTATTATACTCAATTCTTGATCGGAGTAGTATTTTTCGAGATAAATCAAGTTTGAGATAAAAGTGGGACACCCGGTATATATATATATATATATATATATATATATATATATTTATATATTGAGAAAAAATTATTGTGAAGACACTCGACATTGAGGAGTGTCCTTATAGTAGCTTATTGTCCCCATACTCAACATGATCTAAATCCCATCGATATCATAATCACCTGTAGACAAATTTAAGTATATTCATATAAAGTTCATTTCAAGGATTTATCCCGGAGTGTCCTCATAGTAGCTTATTGCCCCCATACTCAACATTATCTAAATCCCATCGATATCATAATCACCTGTAGACAAATTTAAGTATATTTGTATAAAGCTCATTTCAAGGATCTATCCAGAAGTGTCATAGTAGCTTTGTGACCCCAAACTTAACATTATGTATATTTTATCGACATTAAAATCACCTGTAGACAAATGTAAGTATATTTATAAAAAGCTCGTTTCAAGGATCTATCTAGGAGCGTCCTCGGCGTAGCTTGTTGTCCCCATACTCAACATTATGTAAATCCTATGGACATTAATAAAATCACCTGTGAATCAATGAAAGTCTAATTGGGTAAAGTTCATTTTAAGGTCCGGTCCCCATAATCAATTATTCGTAAAAAAAAATTAAGGATAGCTAAAAATAGTCAGATGGGCTAGCAGCCAACGTTACGTAGCTATTACGGGTTCGTAATGTGTTTATATATATATATATAAAGGTTCTACTACATCATTGGCTGCGTGCCGATGCTGTACTGGCTCGATCGTCGAGGTTGAAACCGAGTTATCAGTACTACATGTTTTTACACAGAAAAACGCATATAAATATCCTGTATACGATTTCCATGTGTTCAATGAAACGCACATCTCACGTGTTGCGTACCAAAGATCTCGAGAGAAAAATGATGAGGAATGACGTTATTGACAAGGCGAGCAAGCCCTCCGAACTTTTTGCTTTTGCGTTTTTCTCGATGCTTTGTTTTATGAAACGGTGTAAGTCGTATCTCGAAGTCTATTCGTCCGATTTACTTTAAATTCGAGCAGAGCATAATTTATAACATTTACAATCGCATGGCCGTACGATTTTTCCATATGTTTACCCATTTCTTAATAACAAATGATTAAAGTTTTTTTTTCGTCGAAAGTCGACTGTTTTTTACAGTTTGGCATTTTGGTAATTTTTCAAATTTCAAAAAAGTATTCGGTCCTAAGAAAGTTTTATTATTATGCTAAAAGAACATTTCTTTATTTTTCATTTCCGATCACCCTAGTTGCCTACACTAATCGTCCATGCAGCAACGGTGGCACTTTGTTTAAATAATAATAACTTTATTGTTTATGAATATATGTCGACAAAAAAAATCTCAAACTCGGCAAGACTATGTATGAATTGCGTGCAAAATCTCGGCCTCGTCATTCCAATACTCTCATCAGAATAAAATATCAAAAATCGACCTTTGTCGTGGGCCCCGAGCTCAAGGCGGGAGCCTGAATTAGAAGGTCCGAAAAATCGTTTTTTTTTTAATTGCTTAAATCGATCGATAAACCATCCAAGGATATATTAACAAAGTAACAGAGGCCAATTGTAAATATTTTCGAAGATACAAGGCCGAAAGCAGAGAAGCAATCGATGTTTGATATCGATATTTCATCCTATTGAAAACTTTGGAGCGCGTTTTCTCCAGTTTTCATTTTCACGATTTTTCCAAATTGGCGGGCGTGATAGCAAAAAAACTAAACGACCTATTGAATGAAAACAAAGCTTATTTTCTTCAGTATGAAAATCTCTTCTAAGTGAATTAAAAAATTCGTTGACAAAGTCTTTTTAAATAATTTTTATAGCACGTTAAAGTGTTTTTTTTAAACACATTTTTTTTCAAACCTCAGAAAAGTTTTAATTTCACGATTTTTTCAGCTTTTTCTTAATTCACCCAGAAGAAAAATATATGAAAATTGAAAATTTTATTGGTTTATTTGGTTCAGTCAAGAATTACGAGCTGCATCTTCCCGCCGATTGGGGACTGCAGCGGCAAGATGCACATGGAATAGGTTGATAAATCTGCAGTCATTTATTGTTTCATGTGAAAAATGTTTTTTCATGCATTTCAAATATACACGAAAATATACCTCAATGTTTACTGAGCTCACTTGCTTTTTTCCCTTCTAAAAAATCTCGGAAAAACGCTTTTTTTTGGACCTTCCAATTAAGGCTCCCGTCTTAAGGTCCGCCTTAAGGCCACTAGAGGCTGAAAAAATAGGGGGATTTTTTTTCGGAAAAACTACGAAATAAATCGAGATTTAAAAAAAGGGTGTTTATCATACATATCAGTGACTGTATACAATAATTTTTTTAAGGCGACTAATTTTACTTTCCAAAAATTTGCCTAAAAATCGTCAAATCATTGTTAATAACAAATGAACTATGCAATATAAAAAGAATCCTACGTACTTCCACAGACAATGTATTTTTCAAGATATATTCAACATTTCAAGTGAATCGGTTGAAAATTGTTTGAGTCATGTTTCCGGCCAACTTAAAAAATGCAGTTTTGAGATAAACGCTGCACAGCCGCCATTTTGAAATTGATCGCTTCGAAAAAATTATTGTATACAGTCACTGATATGTGTGATGAACACCCTTTTTTGTAATCTCGATTTATTTCGTAGTTTTTCTGAAAAAAAAAATCCCCAAAAAGCCTATTTTTTCGGCCTCTAGAGTTGCCTAAGGCCTTAAGCAGACCTGCCAATCATTCATTCGGACCATTCGCGATGATTTTCATGGAAAAACATTTTTTCGCCAATTGCGCGACGCTTCATGGTCGCTTTCGGTGCTTAGCACACGTTACTTTAGCTGATAACCCGAAATTGCATATTAACCTCTCCTATGTGTGTGCGGCTAACAAACTCGTCGCGGTTCTCTGATGGCCGTGGGAACTCGACAATTATTTTCATTGTCGGGACGGGAATGGGACGCGTACACGCGGCATAGTAATACCGGTTGACATTATAGCAGAACTATAAAATTGTTCAACATCTGCGTCATTCACGCGAATACTAACCAACCACAATTTTACAACGGCCAACGAAATTATATCGCGGCGAGCTGTGATGTAAAATTTATTTTAAAGAATTGAAAACAAAAAAAAAACAAAAAAAAAAACAAGGAAAAGCAAAAAAAGGAACGTGAAACGGAGGAAAAAATAAATATGAAGATCATGGCGATAGCGGGCGAAAGATATAATAACCAAAGTCTCGCAGACAATTGCCTGGGAAACGAAAGTCTCGTCTTCTCGTACGACGAGCGACCTTGGTGCATCGGCTTTTAAAAATCTTTCCATTTTTTTTCACCTGTTTGTTCTTAAATTCAAAAGGAATAAAATGATGAAAAAAATCGTCTACGAGTCTAAAATTCCGTCTCTCTCTCTCTCTCTCTCTCTCTCTCTCTCTCTCTCTCTCTCTCTCTCTCTCTCTCTCTCTCTCTCTTATTTGCTCTTATAGCTTCGAGGTGAGTAATTAAAACACACGTTGGCGTGTCTCAAGTATGTACCGCCGAATCCGGGGCTGAAAAAAATACATCGCGAAAGATGAGAAAAAAAAATGAGAGACGACATGCAGAAGCGAATAGAGAGAGAGGGAAAGAGAGAGAGGGAAAGAGAGAGCGCGGAGACGGATCGTGAGTTGATTGCGTCATGTTTATGCCGCACGCTGCAGCATCCCCCCATTCAATTTGCGTGTTCTCGCTTTATTTCCTACCGGATCCGCGCGGAGCGACGTCGTAATTTGCGTAATCAGAGCCACTTCGCGATACGTGCGGTTAAGGCAGGCCAGAGCCTTCTTCGTCCTTTTCTCTTCTCAAAACAGGAAAAACAAACCGTACTCCATTTTCGATCCTTGACCAGCGATTTTTCGTTTCGCAAATGCAAAAAATAAACATCACCTTTCTCAAAACAGGAAAACAAAGCGTACTCCATTTTTTTTATCCTTTTACTAGCGATTTTTGGGGCTCGAAAATCTAAAAATAAAAATCACTTTTATATCAATTTTGAAGTATCGAATTAATTATTTCAGAGTAACGAGACGAGTGAATTTTTTTTGGGCTTGTTTGACCAAAATCAATAAATGGCAATGGATTAATCTCACGAACGTCTCTAATTTTGTAATAAATATTTTCTGTCGTCACGAGGCTTCTCGTAAATGGGGATTTTAAATATTGTTATTTATTTTTTTCGTCCTGGCCGATTTTGCACTTGACAGCGCTAACATTTAAAGGGAAGTTCTGTCAAGATTAAAAAAAAAAAAGGAAAGAAGTGTCAATATTAATAGCTACAATAGAATTTCACTATGCTTTAATTAAGTACACAACTATGCAGTAAATGATTGTGAAATTTTCCCAAACAATACCAACATTTTCCGAGTTTATTTCGGAGATATTGATTACCTTTAATTAATTATTAATTAATTCAATAATAGATTGGTTAATCTATTGATTAATGGATACTAATCAATATTAAAGGCGGGACACCACTGTGGCGGGTAAAAAAACAATTTTCTTTGCATTTTCTCGAAGTATATATATTCGAGAATATGATAAAAAAATTCAAGTTGAAATATTGAAAATTAACCAAGTCACAGACGATTTAGTGAGAGTAGCGCAACGATTTATGTGTACTAAAACTTTCAATCGCGTTTTTCTCGGCCTGGCCGAAATCACATCTCTAGCTATAATTGTTCGATTTTCAATTTGAAAAAAAAAAAAAAAAAAAAAAAAATGCCTTAATTGCCGTACCTATCGTTGTACGTAGTCATTTTTTTTAATTTTAGTATTTTTTGAGCCTCCGAATATAAGGAAAAAGTTACCCAAAATCACATTTTTGACAACATTGTTTTGCATACCCGCGATTTTGTAAATGTTTTTTTTTTTTCGAAAACCGGCTATGTGCAACGAGAACTATATTTATATAGATTATGAAACTTTTCTATTTTTATTTTTCAGAACAACCATTGTCAGATTATCGACCCGGTCTTTGGACCACTTTTTTTATACAGAGGCTCTATTATACCTCGATAGCGTCGTTGATTTTTTATTTCTTTAAATCAACATTTACACGAAACAAGTTCAATGTATGCTTAATAATATACATTTTTTCCAAATTCCAAATAAATAATCCAGAAGACAAAAAAAATCGGAAAAGAAAACTTTTTTCGGCCTGTCACAGTGGTGTCCTCCCTTAATTAATTAATTCCAAAATGCCTCAAATTTATTTTGCATCCATAGATTAGCCACACAAAAAATCTACAACGTTCCGTGCCACCTTTCCATTACGCTTTTGCCCATCGTATCTGAGAATACAACAAAGTCCCATGAGACCGCAAGCAAAACTGCCGCGAATCAAAGTTCTTACTATTCTTCAGCCGCCCACTGGAACGATCTCAAACTTTGCCAACAGACTTAGAACGACGAACCATTGAGGGATCCTCTCACTTTAGACGCTAGAAAAAAGGCTATTCTCATGAATGTTTTTGATATGTTTATATCGTAGATATTGGTATAAAAGTTGTTGCACTTAATAAATACACTTAATTAATTTAAGTCACTATTTATAGACGAAAATGGTAGTTAAAAAAATGTTCTAAAAAATGGATGGTCTGCGCTGTTGATAAAATATCGGAGATGGATCGTCCGAAACAAAAAAACCACACGGTTCTAGATTCAGTATGTTAATGACTATAGCGCATATCATACGATTTTTGATATATGCAAAAATAACAAAATGACGGACATTTTTCGAAAAAAAAAAAAAAAACAAAAAAGGGTTTTTTTTCATGGTTTTTGGCGGAAAAAAATGAGTAAATATAAAATTTAAAAAAATCCTTGATATGCTTGTAAGAATATCCTTGAAAGAATATGTGGTTAAAATTTCATAAGGATCGGTTCAGTACTTTCGAAGATTTTATCAGCATGCCATTGAAAAAACGTAGTCTCGAGAAAAACGCGTTTAAAGTTTGTTCGGGTTACATAAATACATCAAAAACATTTTTTTATGTATTTCAAAAGTGTATTTATTAAGTGAAATAACTTTTATATCAATATCGATAATACCAACCTATCAAAAAAATAATGAAAATATCCTTTTTTTAGCATCTAAAATGAGAAGACCCCTTAACACATCCAATTTTCATCACCATAGCATTTCTCTAAGAGTCCTGAAAATCCTTACGAAGGGCTTAGTGCATTTTTTCAGTCCCAGACGTGTCCAATGAAGATTCTCAAAACTTCCGGAAGTTTCTCTACAAAGTTTTCGAGAAACAGAATCCACCTGTAGGCAATTAACTCCCGAATAGTATCCTCAGTCACATCGACAGCTCATTGACGTTAAAATTCCACCAAAAAATCGCGACTTTTATGCAACAATTTGTGCCAAATTTGCGAGCTTTAAGGGGGAGATATACCTTTAGACGAGGAAAAAATTTGCTGATATTCATTATTTTGTTTTTAAGGTAAAATTTATTGACCATTTTTGAGACTCAGGGTATGTTTCAATACTACTTTTGGCTGTTACATGGTGTATTTTTATTATTAATCTTTAATTAAAGAGATCTTTATTAAAGAGTGGCGGAGGTATGGGACGGTCTTCTTAACTGCATTTTTAAAACTAGCGTGACGTATAGCTTAAGGGGTATCCCACTCTGGAAACTTTGAAAAATCGTTTCTTTGCATATCGTTCTAGTGCGAACTTTCAAGAATATTTTGAGACCAACCGAACCCTCAATCTTGAGTAACTTCCACACTATTGACTTGAATTTGCACAGTTCGCGTCCAAACAGTAGTTATTTTCGGTTCACGATCGCATTTTTTAATTGGATGAACCATTTGTTAATAACAATGACTTCGGCATGCTGTTTTTCAAGAGAAAAATGAGGTTTTCTTTGGAGAAGCTGTCGTTTTTCGTATTTTTCGAAATGTCGAAAAGCGGATCGTGAACCCATAGCCAGTTGGATATATTAGAAGAAAAAAAAAATTTGTTTTCGTTCAGGTCCAGGCTCAGATTACATTTGATCCTGGTAGAGATCCCGTTTCGGGCCTCGCCGCTGGAGAACTGCAGAGCCAACTGCAGCACCACCAACACTTTGAAAGATTTTCTTCCGAAAAAATTATATTGTAACTCCATACATGCTGGGAACAAATGCATGCATGGGAACAAATGCATGTACTCTTATAATATCCAATCTTATAATATCCAATATTATAAGAGTTATCGGCCGAGATAGAATAACCTGTTCATTAAAGGGTTACCCCCACTTGCGATTTTGAAAAAATCGATTTTTTTTATTGCATTTTTTTGAAGTATAAGTATCCGGCCCCATACTTCTGTATGGGCCCGGAATAGATGACTCTATGTAAGTTTACAAAAAAAATATTTTCTTCGTGTAAACTGAAATTGAAACTTTAAACGCGTTTTTCTCAAAATGGCATTTCTGAAGTCGGTGACCAAGATTACTCGAACACTAATGAACCGATCTTCTTGAAATTTTGCAGGCTTATTTAATACATAAAAATGTAGTCTTTAATCGTTCGATTTTTTTTTCGAAAAAAAATGGCCGTTTTATAGCCAAAAAACGGCCGTTTTTTTTTTCGTTAAAATCGAACCATTAACTTTGACTGTCCGCCATTTTGTGAAAAATGAATATTTTTTAAAATCCTTCGATTAAAGACTAGTTTATACTTATATTTGACTAAATCCATCCGCATTTTTTTTTCAGATGATCCACTTCGCCGCAATGTTGGTCACCGCAAACCGTGTATATAAAAACATTATTTCATTGACGGCCATTTGCCACTAAACAATGTAATATTTTTCAATAAAAAAATTACTGAAAGTTCTTCAAGATGTGTTCTTTAAGATGGTATATTGATCGATTGAAAAAGTTTTGTAGTTTTCTTTAAAAAAATTCATGAAAAAGGCCTTTTTTTGCGCTACAAGTGTAACCCGTTAAATGAGCCATCAATCGTGAGCAGTAAGTTTTACAAAAAAGTTTACGGGAAACAAAAGATGCGAAATTTTATTTTCTACAATAATGGTCTCCATTACTTTTGCTCTAAAGTGCATAGTTTCCGAGATATCGGCCAAAAATGTTTTTTTCAAGATGGCGCCTGAAGCTCCACAGGAATCTGTCAGCATTTTGTGATTTTATCCTCAGTAAGTGATCCTAAACCATAAAAAAAAATTGGATCGGTAATTTAGTGCGAAGTTAAATTCTATTTTTACTGGCCTATAATTGAATAGAATACGATCCGCGTCTCCATAGAAGATAACGGCAACCTTTAACCATCCCCGGTGAAAAGGTCAAACCTCCTTCAAAGACCGAACGTCGACAAACTTTGCTTCCCATTCGATCGTCCATCTACCAGAAATTCAATCAATTCGCCGATCGTTTCCGCGACGTGTACAGGATAATACTCTCAAGCGCGGGACATGCAAAATTTCGTAAAATGCATCGCGCGTGACCTCTGAGCTGTCGCGCGCGCGGCGATTCGAATCGATGTGTGACGCGCCAACGCAGCATCCTTTCAATCTTGTTTCGTCGTAAGGTCATCCTCGTGTTCGCGGCGAATCAGTGAGGAGGAGCAAGCGGCGAGAGATGATCAGCCTCCCCCCTCTCTCTCTCTCTCGTTTTTAGCGTCGCGTGTGAATAATGCAAATGCGAGAGATTCACGGAAAATGTCAGTAGTCTTGGGGCCGTTATTTTGCATGATCGATTAATCGATTGCAATCGTCGTTCGAGTGAATAAAAAGCGCATTATCGCGGCGAAAGAGCGCGATTAAAAGAGCGAATATTCATTGGCTTCCATCGATCCTATCGCCTATATTTATATCTATAGCTGTGTCGAAAAATTACGAAAAAGACGACTCTCCCGTTCGCGTCGCGAAGATTAAGGAAAAGACGAGAAGCAACGAGAAAAAAAACGTAACCAAAAAAAAGAAGCGAGAAAAAAGCCCCGAGTTATTTTTTTTTGTTTGCGGATATTTATGCTACGTATATTCTTGTCT